>JAVSBS010003550.1:26226-48776 GCA_033124195.1 Coracias cyanogaster | reverse complement strand
GATCTTATTAATGCATACAAATACTTGAGGGGTGGCTGTCGGGAAGATGGGGCCAGTCTTTTTTCAGTGGTGCCTGGCAGCAGGACAAGAGGTAACGGACACAAGCTTCAGTATAGGAAGTTCCACTTAAACATGAGGAGGAACTTTACTTTGAGGGTGGCAGAGCACTGGAACAGGCTGCTCAGAGATGTGGAGGCTCCTTCTCTGGAGACTTTCAAAACCCGTCTGGACGTGTTCCTGTGCAGCCTGCTCTAGGCCATCCTGCTCTGGCAGGGGACTTGGACTAGATAATCTCCAGAGGTCCCTTCCAAGCCCTATGATTCTGTAGGGACAAGGCTTAGGAACAGCAGGGCTTTTCTGGAAATGAAGGGCTCAGGGCTCTTTCCCGGTCCCTCTTCCTGCAAGCCAGGAAACCTACATCATGGGAATGTTAATTATTGACTCGGGAGGCTCTGTTCAGACCAAATAAAAGTGTCCATGTTTTCTGCAGGAGAGAAAGTTGGTGTTGGGAAAATCTGCATCTGGTGCAACGAAAAAGGGAAGTCCTTCTACTCTACAGAAGCAGTACAGGCGCACATGAATGATAAAAGCCACTGCAAACTCTTTACAGATGGAGATGCTGCCCTGGAATTTGCAGACTTCTATGATTTTAGGTGAGGATGCTTTTGTTTGAGTGGAGCGCAGGTGAGGACAGACAAAAGGACTGTTTATGACATCAGAAACTATTATTCATTCTTAAAATCTGGTCCTGTTTCTGGTTGTGATGCTTCTTTTGCATAGCTGGTTCACCACTTGTCTAGGTAAGTATAACAACATGATTGTTTCTCCTCTCCTGTGACCACTAATACCAGTCCTACATGAAAATATATTTTGATTTCTGTTTTGCGTGCTTGTTGTTACTGAGTTCAGATTTCAGAGCACCAGCAAAGACCATAAAAGGGCATAACTGTCTCTTCCATTACCTTTTAGGCCAACTGTGGTCTTAATACCTACTGTGGATTTTGTATTTTTTAAGTAGCTGGAGTTAAACAGTGCTGCTGTGATTTAGAGGCCTCTTGTTGAACGTGCTTTGACTTATCCTCAGCTGTGTTAATTTGGTTAGAAAAACCTCCTGTTACGGTGAAAGGTGGATTTAGTGGAGGTTCTTGGAGCGCTTGTTCAGTAGCTGTGCAGGGCTGGTGGGCTGCATGGCGGAGGCTTTTCACCAAAGTCGCTGTTGAGTGTGCAGCAGCAGAACCCTGCTGAGTTGCAGAACTGAGTGGAGGAGAGGTGGTCCTTGTCTTCAGCCGCTGTTCAGGGCAGGGTGCTGCTGGGAAGAAGTCTCAAACCAACGCTGGAGAAACGTGACAATGTTTGTGGCTTGCTGTAGCTGCGCGCAGCAGTTCTTTTGTGTTAATAGGCCTGGGTAGCTGTGGCTGCTCACCCGGTATAAACCACATACTGCTGCTCTTCCACAGGAGCAGTTATCCTGATCACAAGGATGGGGAGGATGCAGAAGTGTCTGGAGGACGCCCGGCAGAGAGAGATTTGGATTATGATGATGACACCATGGAGCTGATCCTTCCTTCAGGTAGGCACTGGATCTGTGTTAGGATGTACTTCCTCTGCATGTCTCACAGTTGCAGCCGTTACTGCAGCACACATCATCATGGTGTTAACCTTTGGCAAGGGAGAAAGTAATTTTGCATCTGAAGTGTCTTTGGGGTTTTGTCCTCATCATCTATTATTTTCACTACCAAGTAGTTCAACTTCTTCAGCATTAATGTACCTGTGGACTGGGGCAGGGGGCTCCCTTTTCCACTTTACCTCTTCGTTGACATGCGACTCACGTTGTGTGCTCCAAGAGTTCCGTGTCTTGTTTTAGTGCAACCTGGAGAGGCTGTAATGTAGATTATTTAGAGTAGGGTTTTTGGTTGGTTGGTTGGTTGGTTGTTTTTGCAGAGAGGCAGCTGGTAACTAGTTCAGTAATATTAATTTCTTTAAACCTTACTCTTGCCTTGCATAGCATTGGGCACTCCTGCTTGCTTTCCTTTTTTTTGTTTTTTTTGTATGATGGGTCCTGAGCCCTTTCATTCTGAAATGTGCTGCCAAGTATGCAGTCACAGAAGATTTTCTGAATGTCAGCAAGTTACTCCCCTGGTTACTTGAAGCAGCTCTGCCTCTCTGCTCACTCCACTGATTTAAACCATGCTTTCCTGGTAACTGCCTGTGTGTTATCTGAGCTAAGGCCCCCTCAAGCAACAGCACTCTTTGGTTGTGTGTTTTTCTCCAAGGCAGAGTGTGGTACAGCAGCTCTTACAGGAGTTACATTGAGTTTGTAAGAGTCTTCAAGTTTTTAAGGTTCTGGGCCTTTTAAAAGCGTGTGTCAGCACAGGGATCTTCCACAGTTTTCACAATATGCTTGACTGCTGCGTTTCAGACACTAGTTTGTTATGCATAATAAGATGTCCTCTCCTCTGAACAGGTGCAAGAGTGGGTCATCGCTCTTTAATGAGGTACTACAAGCAACGGTTTGGTCTGTCAAGAGCAGTGGCTGTTGCGAAAAATAAGAAAGCAGTGGGTCGGGTGCTGCAGCAGTACAGAGCTTTGGGCTGGACGAGTCAAACAGGTGAGTGACAATGTCAGGTTTTTGCAGAGGAGGTTCTAGGATGTCATCACTCTACAATGAAATAGATCAAGTTTGTTTCACCTTTGTGGGGTTTTCTGCAGTGGTTTGTCTTCCACTCAGTTTCATTCCTGACATGCAAGCAGAAGGAGTTACAGGAAGGTGTTTGTGTCCAAAATCCATTGCAGCTTTCTGTGCAAGCCCTTCAGTTCATCAGTGTGTTTGTGATATTTGGTGGCTTCCTGAGAGTTGTTGGTTTCTAGGGTAATAATCCTTTCTCAACCTGTCAAAACCACTACTCTTGCTATTTAATAATATAACATAAATCACTCTTTCACAGTTGGAACACTTCTTCAGTTGGGGAGCAATGATGTGATCTATATCCACTTTTGAAAGAAAAGAATCACACACTGGAATGCAAAACACCCTTTTCCCTTAATCACGTCAGGGGAACTGCCTTTCCCAAGAGAAAGGTGAAGTGTGGCAGTATGGGAAGGACAACATAGAGCTAACTGCTGATGTAAACAGACAGATGAGCAGGTTTGCATATACGTAGTACATAATCTTACAGACATTTATTCCCCTTTCTCTTCCTCCTCTCTACCTGAAGGGGCAGCCTTGGCTCAGCAGCGCGATATGCAGTACCTGCAGAGGATGAAGTCAAAGTGGATGCTCAAGACAGGAATGAGCAACAATGCTACAAAGCAGATGCATTTCCGGATGCAAGTCAGATTTTGAGTTCCCAAGAGAGCTGCCTGTAACTGGTTTTGGGAAGGGGGATTTAATGGTTTCTGGGTCAAGGATTCGATTTAAAATGGACTTGGTACCTATCAAATGAGGATGTGTATGCTGATGTGCCTTCCTGTCTGTGAGAAGAAGAGCAGGGGTCTTGTCTCCTCCAGTGAAATGATGGTTGGCCTAACTTAAAAATTAAAAGATCTTAAATGGAATATGTGGCAAAGTAGTTACGGCTATGAATAAAGATGCATGCATAGTCTTGCTGCCCATCTTTGTGCAATCCTTTTCTGGGGGCAGTTGATGTCATTTGTCTGAATATCTAGTTCCCAACTCTGCAAAATGATCTCTCAGATCCTAGATCTAAGAGACCGAGATGGAGTATGTTGAAGGTTTTCTCTCGTGGTGCCAGACATGTTAGTTGGGTGTTTCGGACTTCTGGCTGGCACTATTGAGCTGAAAACGTGAGAGCAGAGATTCTGGAAAGGTTAGTGATAATTGTTTGAAGAAATGCACTGATGGAAAACATAACTCCAGGATTAATATTGTCCTCTGAAGCTGACTGTACTCGCTTAATACTCCAGCTCAGGGCTAGATTAATTTGCAGTGCAGTTGTCTTATGTTGAATTTAATGAGTTTTAATTACCTAAAAATTGCTCAAAATTAACATTTAGGAGCATGTCAGTAAAACCATCTGATGATCTGTTAAAGATCTCCTGATTAAAACTCTGAAGTTACTATTGATGTCAGCTTTTGTTGTTCCCGGTGAGTCCTGATGTTTCGTATGATCTTGCTGGAGGGAAGTGACCCAAGGCACGCGTTGCCTAGAACGGAGGCGTGCTCTCCCACTTAAGCAGGGGAACTGTTACAGGCAGGCGCAGAGAAAACCTGCTTGTTGAAGAGCAGAGGCAGCAGCGCTAGTGTTGGTCCTGGTGCTAGAGATGTCAAAAGCTCACCAGTTCTGGGCCTTCATGTAAGAAGGTGGGCATTTACAGGCTCATGAAACCCCGAGCTGCAGTGTGCTGGATGCCGAGCATGTGCCATGGGAAAAATGCTACTTGTTTTTGCTTGCCCGCTGTGAGGGCATCTGCAGCTGGTTACAGTCGAGTTACGGTTCTGCGTTGTAGGGTTACCCTGGATTCCCTACTGGTGGTGGCTTTCGTTGACAAAACTTTAATACAAGTTTTCTTCCTCTGAATGCTGAGTGCATAGTATCACTGGGAATGGGAGGAGGAGAGACTTTGTCAATTAACGCTGTATTCTGACCCCTGAAAAGAATCCACTAAAGTCTTCCTAAGAAGAAAGTTCAGAAAAAGTAGTACTGTTGGCATATTAATTATCACTCCTGAAGGAGTGGTTTATTTACAGAACTCTCAGGAAAAGTGATCGTTTTGCAGTGGAGATGCATGCTGTGTGTTCTTGTTGGGGTTTGTCTCTGGTGTTCTGCTTTTCTGGTTTGTTTTGGGTTTTTCTGTTTGGATGGTTTTTTTCTTCTTTAGTAAGGTCTGCTGCCTTAGAAGTTTTTTGCAATTCCTGCTTTTACTGAGAAGACAGAACTTGACCAGTAGTGCAGGCTATAGATTTGACACAACATTCTAAATCAACTGCCTGCTACCTTAAAAAGGTACAGATTGAACTGAAAACTGAAACAGAAAATTTTAAAGAAGGACTGTGTTCGCATCTGAAATCTTAAACTGAACTTGGGCTGATGCACGAGTACCTCCTTTTCCTGGCAATGCCGAGTCACTGCCGCTGTGTATCTGTAGCTGCAGCTGGCTCACATCTGAATTTATTCCAGAGGGTTTGCTCTGGGTTATTGGGCTTTACTCTCCAAGTTAGAAGCAGGAGATCTAATCTCAGCTGTGTGACTCAAGCTATCTGAATCTTAAGACATCCCATCCTTTACAACACTTATAACCTGTAAATAAACTTGCAATTACGGTATGATTTCTAGCACTGAGGGTATACCCTACCGAGGTATTTGTCAAGCCTCAACATCCAGCCCTTGGAACTGTGTGTATGTTTTCCTTTGAAGTTAGAGATTACTGTCAAAGGGTCTTATGCTGATGGACATGTTAGATTGTCATTACACATAGAGCCAATTGAAATGCCACAAAACTGTGGAAATAGAAGGGTTAGACTTAACCAGAATCTTGAAGGCTGCTGAACGGGCTCAAATACCAGTATTATCAGTGAGCGTCAGAGCGGTGTCCAGCCTGTAGCTTTTGCAAAACACTCATGGAACATCTGACATGTTAAGGACAGGACAGTTATCCTGGAAAAGCCTTGGGCACACATTGTTAAAGTCTTAGAGGCAGGTGTTAAAAGAGTCTTGGTAGTGATGGCACGAATACAAGGAGACAACTAATCTAGTGACAAATGACTTTGGGTCTGTAAAATTCAGACTGAAGGTGGATGGAGTTTGCTGCTCTCCTCAACATGAAAGGGCAACCAAAGGAAACTATTGTTTCTTGGAGCAGACTTGCTACCAGAAACCTGCTGCTTATGAGAAGATGGGCATTGCCTGAATTTCTGAAGTCTCATTCAGAAGGAAATGCAAGTAAGCAAAATGGAAGTTGGTAGTTGGTTATCAAGTCACTGGGACGGTGAAGGAGGCCGTGTCTGTAGTCTGCACCTGGGGTTCTGTCCTATGCTTCTTAGGCACTTTAGTCAGATGGAAATGGAGAAGTATGGGAACTTAGTGGTGTTTTAAAGGAAGAGTTTTAACTCTAAGCAGGAAATGGGCGCCTTGGGAAACCAGCAGAGGGCACAGGAAAGCTTCTCCCAGCACCCTGTTTACTTTGAACACAAGTGGTCCAGTAAGAGCACATTTGTGCGGAATGCCGGCAGGGTGAGAAGGCAACGCGCCGCTCACGTGAGTTGAGGTTAGCGCTACCCTCCTGTGAGACAGATTGCTATCACGTTTTTGTGCAGGTCCAGAGAGAACATTGCTAGCAAAGGGCAGCTAGAACAAGTGTGCAGATTGTCTACAGTCTCCAGCAACAAGCGCTACAGACTGCACGGCTTGTGGGTTACTCCAGCTATGCCAAAGCATCTGAGAGTATGTTTATTAAACGTGCTTCAGAGTGTTACCTCCCCAGCCGAAGTCCTAAATATTGTATGAAGGATAGCTGAGGGCAGCATTTTTGTTTTCTAAAGGAATTCCAAATGATGATGGTTCCCATCAAGGAGCTGTGCTTCCAGCTATGATGTAGCCTTGCACTTGTGCTCCCCTGCTATGACCTTGCATTTCTGGCTCTTACGATCAGAATGGGAAGAAATTAAAGTCTAGAGGCAAACAAGTTACTAGATATAGTGTGTACCCTGGGGCAAGAATCTCCTGGTATGATTGTAATTCAGTAGGTGTGCTGTTCGCCAGGGAGGAATAATCCCTTCTCACGGTGGTGCATCCAGAGCAGGAAAGGCTTCGGAGAATCATTGAAAAGGTATCCTGTTCTGGACAAGGTTGGAGTCCTGCCTGCCTGTCCATGCAGTGATAGCTGAGTGTTGAAGTGGTCCCAGCACTGCATCGGGCATTGCAGATGAATCAGCAGAATGAAGGAACTTGCAAAGCTGATGGAGTACATGTGCCATCTCCTTTTGGAAGTAATTCTTCTGGTTTGTACACTGAAGTTATCTAAAAGCAAACCAAGCGGTGAAAGAGTGGAAAACATTTACACATTATCTGGAAGGAAGGGTCTAGGAAAGAGAGAGACGTGTGGGATGTAGAGTGGCAGAGACATGGGAGAGTCAGGTACATAAAAAATTGCAACAGCTCATTATGCTGAAGCTGCAGGTAGAGATCTCTGTAAAGCAAGTGCTCCCTTTATGAGTGCATTATTGGTCCCTAATCAGCTTCCCCAGGGTAGACGGCCTGAAATGTAAAGGGGCTGGACTACTGCCAAGCTAACATCTGATGCCTGAGGCGCATCTGAGTGAGATTCTTTGCTACAACTTTTATGAGTTCTATTAAAACTGATGCATCCTCTGCTAATGGGCTTGGTCATCTTCCTCCACACTATCTGCATAGAGCTGCTGGTGGAAAGCTGTACTTCAGAGACCCAGGTGGGTTTATACGATTATGGCCTGTAATGGATGAGAGGTTAGAGATGAGCTCTAGGCGCATCTGATTGAAAATAAAAAATGTATCTCAAAAGCTTTGAATCTTAGTGGCTAATTGCTTTAGTCCAACCAACGACTGTAGTGCAGCTGGAGAACAGCAGTCACCAGACTGTTGTCAAATCTCAAATCCTCAGCAGTCGGCAGAGCCTGGGTAGTTAAGATGACCAACTGATGGCCCTTCATGCGTCAGAGCAAGCCAAACCATAGCTTTCCAGGAATCTGACCCAGAGGAAATTGCTGTTGTCTCTCCCGCTACATCCCAAAGTACCCTGCGTAAGATGCAGCAGCAGACGTGGTAACAGGAGACCTGCAGCCACTTTTGAGTTAGGAGTTTCTGCACATCTCTAGGGTAGCAAGCTACAAGCCCAGTAGCAAATGCTGGCTGAGCCAGGTTTAAGGTGACTCTTCCCAAAAGCCAAAAGGGATCATTAAGCAGGTTTTCAAATGATGGCACTAACAAACAGTTATATCTTTGTACAGTTCTCTGATGCAAGAAAAAGGCTTGTCAGACATTGAGCCATATTTTCTGGCATTCATTACACTTGTTGTGTTGCTTCCCACTTTATTGGATTTATTTTTTCAACTTTTCACTGAGAATTTACAGTGGTAAATTCCATAGCCTTGGGTATGGAAGTAAGAGGTTTGCTCCTTCTGTGCCATGTGTTAATAGACAAAAGCGAACGCGTACCGAGTGTGCATTCACATCAGCAGGTGACCTCATATCTTCACATTCCTTTCTTGAAGAATCTTCAGGAAACAGCTCTGGGTAGGAATTACTGACAATAACCTGAATAACAGCATTAGCAGCAGCAAATGTTCTTTGTTAAAGGGGGAAAAAATAAAATATTTCTGTTTCTTGTGAACTCTAGAGGCCACAAAGAATAACCTAATTTTTTACAAAATTAAATTTGTAGCAAGATGCATTCCTCCTTGGAACACGTCTTTATTCTGCCAGCTCCATAAGAACTTTTAAAAAATTTATTTAGTAATTAAAGCATGCCTGGAAGATCCAGCTAGAAGTTTACACAGCTAAGTGGCTCAGCAGTCACCAGACCAATAGAACTTGCATTTCTTCAACAACTGGGTAAACTGAGCACCTCAGACGTATAAGAAGGGTGCTGCAGCACAGGCTGGTGCTTGGCGCTGGGGACATTTTCCAGCAAGCTGGGAAGGAAAAAGGAGTCTTCCTGTGCACACAGCATGTGGCACATCGGCTGCAGTGCTCCAGGGGAGGGATTTCCACACTCCTCAGACTCTGCAGCACACGCGGGTGCAGCCCAAAATTCCAGCCGAGGCCTGAGTTTGGGCTCCTTGCCTCGGTTTTCTCTGTTATTTTGGGGGTTTTTTTAAGCTAGAAAAGAGGGTGTGCTTGTAAACCTCAAGGCCAATTTGCCTTACATTGCTCCACCTCAACCAAATCCCACCATGCAAAAACAATTTCACATTTCCTATCCCTGCCAACTCCTGTTAATGATTTGGCAAGGTTTATACAGCCATCTATAGATGCATTGCTTCCTTTTTTTCTGGCTTGGGTAGCTTTCCACCCTTAAATTTGCACTCTTTACAGACACAAAAGCAATCTGGCTTTCCTGGGCAGGATCTGTCTTTGGTCTCCCGCTATTCTGCTACACTAAGCACCACTGATGCCTTAACAGGTAGGGCAACTATGTGTTTGTGTATGTTATAGGCACTGAAAACCTCGATAAAATACTGAAGTGTTCCAAAATCCAGATATTTTCTGACACCTTTCAAAGATGCAGTCATACCTAGCTTACTTAATTCCTTGCAATCATGGTGTTTCAGTAAATCCTGCCATTCCAGTTGCCATATGTTAGCTGCCCTGATGAAGTGCATGCTCTCAAAATATAGCAGATGAAGAATTGTTTCAGGGGTTTTTTTCCACTAACCATTAAGCAATCCCAATTGAAACTACCATAACCTGGCCACAGACCAAGCATTTTATTCAAATGATGTATGGTAAGCTGATCCCACACCCAAGTACCTGGTAAATGGTGGCATCTTTCTTCATCTTTAGCATAGGACACTTGCAGCTGCATCTGCTTTCCTGCCAGTAGATGTTTCATTGTCCCACAGAGAAGGGAAACGTTGACCTGTGAGGTGCAGAGCTCTGTCTGTCATCCTCAAATGCTTCAGAGATTGGCTGATTGGTGTCAGTAGAAGCCCAACAGTTCATTGTACAGTCTATTTTTGTTTGCTTACTTGACTACTTGGCTCAGCCATGCCAGCCACAGCTGCATGAGGGAGAGCTTGTTAGGCTTAAGTTTGTCCTTGACTCTTCCAACACCTAGGTCACCATGGTTCTTCCTGCAACACAATTCCTGACAGAAAAACAGCATTTTATAGGAGAAGGCAGAAGAAGTACAATCATGGCTTCATCTTGCAGCCATTTACAGAGCACAAAGGGGGGACCAGGTCCCTCAGCTGTGGCCAGGCTTTTCTCTAGGAAGGAACTACAAAGAACTGATGAACAGGATCCAGTGCAACATCTCACCTTGCCCCAGGGGCTGGCCACCTATCTTCAGCTGTAATCTGAAGCAGAGAGTGCTCTCCTGAGAGCAGGTGCTTTTCAGGTAACTGACCAGAACTGATTTGAACTTGCTTGCAGGTTTAGGTGATTGCAGGAGGGTGCCCACTTAATTAACAGGCTGGCTGTTCAATTACTTTGTTACTAGGCAGTTAAATATAGAAATCGGCCATGAATCTTTGAAGTTTTATTGTACTCACTCTTCTGGCCCCAGGAATCATTTTTTTCTGTCCTGTGGCACAGCTCCACTAAGCGATCCCTGCACAGCATTTAAGAATAGCTGAGGCACTTTGGGTGGGATTACAGCCAAAGCTGTACGTGCATACCTGTTACCTAAGTCACTCAGGGTCGTTAGTGCCAGAAGCTGCAGTCAGCCCACCTCAACCATTTATCATGTCTCAATAACAAGATCACCTGGACTTAGGACATCATCAAGAACCGAACAGTTTGGAATTCCACCTGTCCTTACCAATGGTTAGATACCCTTGCACTGGGCACTTCCTTTGCTGCTGCTTGTATCACACCCTCAAGATGGCTAGTAGCTGCCAGAGCTTAGCAGAGTAGCCCCAAATCCATGCTTTGCTCCTTGACACCAGCCCTGTTTGGAGATTGAACTCCAAGTGAAAAGTCCCTTGATAACTAGCAAGCAACCAAAGGAAACCCACTAGCAAAATAATTTTGTACATGTTTTTCTTCCTGCAGTTTGTGTCAGCAGGAGCAGTTCACAGCTCACATTCTCAGGTGCTCACTTAAGCGAGGCATTCCAGCGTGCAGGCTCTTGAACTTCTAGGCCTGTTTCTATGCCTATCTGTGACAGCTGCAGCTATTAACGGCAAGTCATTCAAGCAGAGAGAATAAATAAATCCTCTGTTACTCTGTATAATATTTTCCTGGCTCATTGACTGTGAGGAAATAATCCCATTTTGACTGGCTGGGTTGTTTGATGTCCAGTGGCAAGTGCAAGCAAGGAGTGAAGGTCATACAAATGCATTAAATCATGTTGTCAGGAGCATCCAGACTAACTGTGCCCCATCTGCCTGCATGGTCAGTAGAGCTTATGAACAGTTTTCCTGTAGATCTTTTAAACCTTGACGCAAAAAAAAAAAAAAAAAATCATAAAAAGATTGAAAGACAATGGTTGCCTTGATATACTTGATCAGATCCTGGTCTATGTTTTTGTTCAAAAGCAACATTCCAAGAGCAGTTTATGGGTTTCTCCCCCTCATTAGCATTCCATTCTTGCTAAGACCTTGCACCTTTAATAAATCTTTGCATCTCAGGGGGTTATGGTGTACCAGTTGCATCTGGGATGCTTCCAAAGTCTGCATGACCAAGGCATTCATTCCTCTTGGTTACTATCTCAAAGGGAATCTCTTGAGCATATTCTCAGGAACACACACATCTTTATATTCCCTGTTTTAATTCATTAGTTGCCTAACAGCACCTCTCAATGTTACTAGAGCAAAAAATGAAATCTGCAGCACAGTTTAAAGGGTTTGGAGGAAAATAAAAAAGTGGTATGATAAGGGGAGGAGATTTTGTGCAGTCCAAGACTCTTGCATACTGAACGTGTCAGGATTTGCAGCCTGCAAGAAGAGTCCCAATGGATCTTTAAAGGATAATATTTACAGAGTAGTTGCTTAAAGTTCTAAAAGCCCATTGAAGAAGCAGGTGAGCTATTCCTATAAACTAACTATAAGCTTCAGAAAAATATGAACTGTAGCCATTTCAGCATTTTCCAGCTATGGAATTGGTGACTGGTTCTCAAGCAGATGTAATTTATTTGATTTAGATCCTTTTAAAATTTTTTTGCTTCTCTTCTTTCTTAGCCATCATGTGTATGGGGCTCTTGCTTTTTTTCTCTGTACTGTGCTATGACTACTTTATGGAGCCATTGAGAACTAAACCAGAATTCCTTCATTAATACAACAGCATTGGTTTATGAACCAGCATCCAGCAGGTTTCGAAAAACCATCTTCCTCCTTGGCCAAGGTGATGATACTGCAAAAAGCATGTCATTCTTGCATGTCTGTTCATCTTTCTATCTGATGTGCCCTAGCTGGGATACAGCTACAGATCAAGGTTACAGCAAGAAAGAGGTAAATGTATCCAGGCAGAAGGAAAAATACATTTTGCAGTAGGGACCAAGGTTCTTCTACAGCTTGGAGGGCTACACATTGTGGGATGTTCTCCCCAAAAGCTTAGCTTTTTGAAGGGCTCCAACTCCAGCTGATCTTCAAGGTTGCATTAACATATATTTTTAAAAATTATATACAGACAGGATTTTAGTTGCCAAGTACCTTTGCATAAGATGGGATGTGCTATCACGTGATTGCTTTCCTCTTCCCACTATCTGTTGTCTGCCTATGTCCTGTGTTTGGAGATGAAAATACAAAGAAGCCCTGCTGATTCTGTCATCAGATTGCTGCCCTTGGGCCCTAACCCTTGGGCAGCAATCTCTAAGTGTACTTCCAACAGTCTCCTATCCATTCAGTTACAGAAGATACTCATCTTTGCAAGGACCCAGTATATTCAGAACAGCTTCAAACAGGACAAACCACTGCTTGCTTTGTCTATAGTTGAGTTCAGTGCCTCACTTGGAGACAGAATTTGCTTTCTTACATCAAAAAATTTGTTATTGTTTTGACCAGAGGTGTAAAACTTTACAGATAGCACACCAGCCTCACTGCAAATGCCAACTTCCGTCCAAATCCAATAGCAAACACACAAATTGACTTAAGTCACATATAGTCCACAGTAGCAACAAGAGGACAGGGCAGAGCTATTGCTTTTTGTGACACAGTGGGCTGTAGTACAGCTATTAAAAAGCAAAAGCATTTCTGTCACAGGAATAAGTTGTCTCTGGAAGTTGACCACCACAAAGCGAACTGCCGCCAGCTGTCTGGAAGGAGCTCAGTCCAGCTTATTGGAGTGTAAGAGCTTCTGTGCTGTACCTTGAGAGCTCTCACTGAAATCCAGCTTCCATCACAGCCTGTTGCACTGCTGAGTCTCTATGTGAGAGGGAAAATTCTCTCCTGCAGCCCTGACGCACCCTGCAGAGCTAAGGGGCTTGCACAGGCAACCCCACCTCTGCTTCCAACCCAGGCCTGTGCAGTGCTCTATGCTGAAAGCAGAAAGTAAAAGATCAGACTTTACTGAACCTGTGCTTGAAAACAACACTGTGTTGTGAGCAAACATTTGAAAAGGGAACATTTTTCCTGAAAGCCCTGACGGAAGCAGGTAAAAAGGGGGCAAAACATGAAAGGAAAGACCTATCGCTGGTAAAAAAACAAGTGGTGCTCTGTGGTAAAGACCACCTCACCTTTATTCATCCAAGGTGACTGCATTTCTGCCTAGCAGAGACACAGCAGGACTTCAGGCCAGTCACACTGCCTGTTTCAGCAGTGCTCAACTGACACACCAAACCATTTGCCACTGTAACAGAAAAATGATCTTCAGTAAGTAGTATCAAAACAGAGTTTCAGGAACATGGACACCAGTCATGATTCCAGCCTGCCAAATGATGCCAGCAAGACTTTTGAGGACAGTCTTTTCACTGCTCGCTTCTGCTGCCACTAGGCTGTTTGCCCTGGAACTACTTCCAGCTTGCCCTCACATGGGTGATGAGACGGGCAGATGGCACGTGGGGGCAAGTGGATGAAGAGTTTCATGTTTATTAGGAGCAGCCCTGTTACATTTCCCTGAGCTGGTACTTCGTGCAAGCTGAATGCTTCTAATGTTAGTTCAGGCACCATATGGGTGGGAAGCGTTGAGGCTTCCTGCATGTAGCCAGAGGAACATGCTTTAGATGGCTCCTGCACTCCCTCTGGCTCCTGCTCCGTGGGACTCTTCACAGCCATGCAGCCACGGCTGCGTCCCCCCACTCTCTGCCTAGTTTCATGCGTACTGTCTCCGTCTGCCCCCCTCCACTGCTGCTCCTACAGCCTGTCCACAACCACATTGCGGCTCTCGTTGAGTGTCAAGCCCTCAGGATCTTCGGCCAAGAGGAAACAAGCATTAGCCCTTGCATTCCAAGCAGACCTCTGTGCAAGGGCAGAAAAATAACAAACTGGTCCTGATGGTCTAAATCCAGTAGTCATAAACCCTGTGTAATCTTAAAAGAAATGACAGCCTCTCTGTCCAGCACACCTTCCCCAGCCTCCCAGATGAACGGTGACAGCTTTTAAATTTGTTGCCCATTCACAAATGCCTTTTTTTTATCTCCTTTCAGTGCTGTCATCTTGTGTGATTAAACAGGAGTCAGTAGAGTCACTGTATGAGATCTGCATAGCTCAGTAGTGTAGCATATGCTGATTCACCTGGGCTTGCTTTTTATTTGACTTCTAATTGCAGAAGCCCAGCTCATCAGCATACAGAGTTTTATTAGCAATATTAATGAGCTGAAGTTTTTCTCTCACCTGGAGCCACATTCTGTAAGTGATAATGAACTTTTTAATGTTCCTATTTAGAAGAAAAAAATCAATCCTCCCTGTAAATCAAAACCTTTTATTTGCATATTACTAGCATGGTTAAACAAGCTCAAAGCAGTTAATGACTGAAGGAAGGAAGAGCAGCATGCAGAACATCGAAAGTGACGCTCATCCAGCTGATCAGCTTGAATTATTTGTGAATGGGAATTGCGCTAAATACGCTATCCCAGCGGCCACCATGTTGTGGACTGCATGCCTACGTGTTCCCTTTTGCCAGTGCCATTTCCTATATGCTCTACTTGCCGTCCTTGAAAGCATCTTCCATTATCTGGGCAGATAAGCAGGCTCCATACTCATCAGCAGAGCTTTGTCCATGACCTTAACTTTTCCCCTAGAGGTATAACAGTATGGGGGCTCTTTTGGGAAGAGGAAACCAAGAAGTACTGGAGAAATGACTCCATCCAGCTTAGGGCCTGGTTACCCATAGGATCTACAGGAAATCCCCTCAACCCCACAGAAAAGTCTTTGCTGAGTTCTTGGCTGAAGTCAAGAACAAAAGCTGAAGACATTTTGCAGCGTTCTAGCAGCGTTTTGCTTACTGATGGCAGCTTTTGGCAAGCAAACATCCCTGAGAGAGTGACAGATAACACAAAACAGCAAGAGACATGATCATTGATCAATGGGGCTAAAATTAATATGTTAACCAGAAGAATCAGCCTCACATACTGAATTATATGTGCTGTATATTTATGTGGAAAGTCTGTTCTTTACAAGCCCACAGGCGTAATATGCAATGGGAGAAATGCCAAAGCAAGGGAGGGGAATATTCCTTTTCTTACTACAGTCTATTTCATTGGTACTACAGCTTGAATGATGAGTCCAAACTTCAGGTTTTTATTCTTTTTTCTTTTTAATGGAAAGAACTCCATGCTCCTGTCTTAATAGACTGATCTGTCCTGTTGAACTTTATATTCTTTAAAATACAAAACTGATACACTGGACTTGCAGGTTACCCAAGTAACCTGCTTGGTCTATGTGGGGTGAGCAGCAGACATTGTCTACCAGGATTTTTCCAAGACCTTCAGTATGGTTTTCCGCAGCCTCTCCTAGAGAAACGGATGTGTTACGGTCTAGACAAGTGGTCTCTGTAGTGGGTGGGAAACTGGCTGACAGGCCCACCCAGAGGATGGTGGTAAATCACTCTTTTTCAACCTGGCAACCTGTCACAAGTGGGGTCCCCCAGGACCAATATTGGACCCAACGCTTTTTAGTGTCTTCATAAGTGATCTGGATAATAGGATCAAGCGTACCCTGATGAAGTTTCCTGATGATACCAAACTAAGTGGGGAAGTGGACACTTTGGAAGAGAGAGCCACCCTTCAGGAAGACCTGGATAGGCTGGAAGAGTGGGCTAACAAGAACCTTATGAAGTTCAACAAGGACAAGCGGAAGGTCTTGCACCTAGGAAAACGTAATCCAGGAGTGCAGCATAGGCTGGGATATACCTGGATGGGGAGCAGCTTTGTAGAAAGGGACCTGGGGGTCTGAAGTGCTGGGGCCTGAGTTGCGGGCCCCAAGTTGGAGCTGACCTGTGAAAGAGTCACAGCCCAGCAGAATGTTTTGGTTTTCCAATTGGCTTCATGTTCCAGAGGCAGAACCTGGCCCACCTGTGGTTCTGTGGCTCTGCCCTCACCCAGGTGGTCATAGTTGGGGTGGTGGGTGGGGCCAGGACTCTTTTAACCAGGAACTGATCAAGTGGAGGAGTTTTCTGTTGGGTGTGGGTTGTGTTGGGGCTGGTTGCATCTTGCAGAGCTCTCTGGGTGGTGTCCTTCCATGTGAAGGGTCGCTGAGGTAGCCATCTCTGTCTGTTGTGTCCAGCAGGTGACGCTGGCACCACAGTGGGCAGTGGAGGAGCTGGGCCCACAGGAACCTATGGCAGGAATGTCTGAAAGAAGACTTCTGAGGAGATGTTTCTGAGTTCAGCGCTGGCCTGTGTGATCAGGCAACTGATGGCAGCATCAAATGATGACAGCTGGATCAGGACAACAATAACCAAGAGGGGGAAGAGTAACAGAAATCAAGAGGCACAAGATCTCAAAGATTAGATATTAGGAAGAGGTTCTTTACTGAAAGAGTGGTCAGGCACTGGAACAGGCTGTCCAGGGAAGGGGCGGAGTCACCGTCCCTGGAGGTGCTCAAAAAATGTGGTGCTTTGTGGCATGGTCTAGTGGTCAGGAAGGTGTTAGGATGAGGGTTGGACTAGATGATCTTAGAAGTCTCTTCCAACCTAAATGATTCTATGATTGTAGAGCAGTACATCAAATGACCACATGGATGAGGCTGACAGGTCCAAGCCATCCATGCATCCAACGTGGGCTTGAAGCTTGGCTGGGATGATATGGATGAAGAGTGTAACAGGACCAGTTTCAGTGAAGGGCAGTAGATAGTTCAGATGGATTGCAAAAGATGTGTAGAGGAACAGATGGGGAGAGCCAGGTTAGACTTCAGGTTTGGGAGAAAGTGAAGCAAAACAGGAAAGGGACAAAAGAGATGAGAGCTTTGAGAGAAGGCTGGAGAACTGCGTGGAATGGAGGAGCATGGGAATGGAGCATTGAGACAGTGTCAGTGGAGAAGGCAAGGCCAGAGGAGATGAAAAGGAAGACAAATCGTCAAACATGCGAAAAAAGGGGTAAAAACCCAATCATCTGTGTCTGGTGACAATCTCTGCTTTCACCAGGCTTTGACCATGCTGCAGAGCACTTGGACAGATATTTCCAGGACTGTGTGGAGTTAAGGTTTCAAAAGAAGTATCACCTTTGGGATACAATATAAAACTGAGAGCTGGTCCCTAAAAGTAACACAATTATTTTCCTTACAGAGAGATTATTTCACAGAAGTGAGTTTCTTACATTTTCTCTGCAGGTCTAGAGCTGCCCACTCTCAGAAACCGGGTAAAAGGCTCCACTTCTGACCTGATGCACTCAAGCAATTTTCCTGTTTCTCAGTGCTCGTCACAAAAGAGCAAATTTAGAGCTGAGACAACGGAACAGGGCTCGATGTTAAACTTAGGCTTCGTCTTACTGTAGCAGAAGTTTCATTCACTGATCTTTACAGCCAAAATAAGAAGCGACAAACCAGAATACTCCTATTTTTTTATGTTTCTCCTTTTGTCACAACATAAATATAACCATCTGCAGAAGACAGTGTATTTCTAAAAAGAAAAAAAAAAAAGAAAAATACCCCCCTAAATCTTTTACAAAGATTAATAAAATAGGTAAAAACAAGAACAACAATTTAAAAAGATTAATAAAACAAGCCAGATGTTTAGGACTTCTGCAGAATCACATATAGAGGAGTTCAGATCTCAGGGAGATGTTCTACCATTGTCTGAATCCTGTGCAATGTCCTCTGCCCAGATACGCCTGCTCAGGAGCATGGTTTGAATCAACCAGAGCTGGATGGTGACACCAGGGAACAGCCCAGCCACACGTCCGACCTCAGTATTACCTGCCTCTCAGCAAAGGATTATAGAATCATGGAGTGACGGACTGGTGTGGGTTGGAAGGAGCCTTTCAAGTTCATCTAGTCCAATCCCCATACAAGGAGCAGGGACATCTGCAGCTAGAGCAGGTTGCTCAGAGCCCCATAAAACCTCACCTGCAATGGTGCCAGGGATGGGGCAGCCACCACCTCTCTGGGAAACCTGGGACAGGCTCTCACCATCCTCATCATAAAAAAATTTCTTCTTGATATCAAGTTTAAATCTCCCTTCTTTTAGTTTAAAGCCACCAACCCTTCTCCTGCTGTAACAGGCCGTGCTAAAAAGTCTGTCCCCATCTTTCTGACAGGCCCCTTGAAGTCCTGAAGGGCCCCAAGAAGGTCTCCCCGGCACCTTCTCCTCTCCAGGCTGAACAAGCCCAACTCTCTCGGCCTGGCCTCGGAGCAGAGGTGATCTTTTCCTGAGTCAGTCTGGTCTCAAGGCACACAGTCACACTAGCCCAAAGGCAGGATGTACATCCACACAGTACTAAGCTTGAACTACTGGTTATGGGCTGGCACAAGAGCTGGTTCAAAGTGGGAACATGCATCTGCCCCTGTCTGCATTTTTGTGAGCTGCGGGCAAAAATTCAAGCTTTTCAAGAAAACAAGGCTGAGAATGAAGAGCCCTCTCCCATGTCCTGCCGTACACCCGCCACAACCATTTCCCAGGCTCACTTCGCAGGACCTTTTGTACCTTCACCTGCTGCCACCACACTTACAAGCAAGCACAAGCCAGGAGGGAAGGTATAAAACATAAACCTTCATTAAAGATTTTGTAAGAAGTCAACGAGGCCAAAATAACAGAGGATGTAATAGAGCCATAAATATCTCCCACAGCCATAAACACTTCTACCTTCTGCAGCCTGGACATTTATAAGTGCTTCAGGCATTCAGCACTGTGTTCACACTTACTCCAGCATTCACCATCTGAGGAACCAGAAGTAGGTGGATATGGTGCCCTGCACAGGCTTGGCCATCAGCCTGGCTTGGGTACCTTTCCTGAACTCTCTTTTCCATGAAGCTTCTGCTTCAACCAAGGGGTGTTTAAAAGTTCTGGCTGAGTTCAGGGCACAACATATTGAGGTGCACATAAACTTTGAAGTGTTTCAGAAGATACTTTCTCTAAGCAAATGGGATATATAGGAGATAAGCACCTTTCCTGAACACTAGGTTGAATAAAAATACAAAACAAAACCAACAGGATTTCCCCTGACCAAGACTGGTATTATAAATGTCACCTTCTCAGTAGATCTTCTCTTGAATGTCCCAACAATGCCAAAAAGCCTCTAGAAAGAGGAGAACATTTCTCAGGTCACTAAAGGAGGACAAGAGAATTCTCAGGGACACCAACACACTGCATCATCTCCTATGCTAACCAAGGAAATTCCTTATTCTGCCTTCAAATCACCAGTGGTACAGGCCATAAATTCTTGTGGCCTTCTGGCTTTTTGACACAAATCTTCAGGCACCCATCCTCCTTCCTAGGCCTGGAGGTTCCAGATACCAAACAACATCATTACTTGTGCATCCCAGCACTTCCAAGAGACACAGGACAAAGGCTGAAATATTTCAGCAGGAGACAGATGTGTTGACAAGAGTCCATGTGATTAAGGAGTATCCACCTCTTCCCCTAGATGATTCATGCCCACTAGCCTCAGGTGTGTTTTTTTCCATTACCCCAAAATAAATATTTCCTTAAAAAAAAAAAAAAATAAATAAATCATCTGCTCAAATCTCAGAGTATCTTCAGGCATTTGTTAACTTTTTCAGTATCCTCCTCAGATACTCCATGACCTCACCACTTCACACCATCATGTTTCCAGCTTTTCCAAGCCTCATAGGAGATCTCCAACTAGCTTAGTTCCTTTTATCCAACACTTTCAAGTTGATACAGCAGCAATTATACACAGTGCTCTGTAGCCTATGGTTGTAGCGTATGGTGGATACCACAGTCATGGCAAGAGGTGGAGAAGAGGTCCCCTATGTTTGAGTGAGCATTTCTTCAATAGTGACAGGGATCAGCAAGAAACACGGAAACAGACTGAAACACTTCCTAAATGGATTCTGAAGGCTTTGATTCAAAGCTACAGCTTGTCTTATGATCATAACCCACCTTGAGGGTCAGGTCAGCAGTGGGATGTTTGTCAAGTGCCACAGAGACATCTCACTACAGCTGCTTTTGCTTAAGCTGCACATTTTGCAACCAGAGATGTTTGCTACTTGCTCCTTTAAGTCTCTGCAGGACATTGCCAAAGCTATCTTTGAATTAGGCTTATAGTCAAGAAGTCATGATTCACCTCCAGCGGGACCTCAAGGTAAGTGACATTCACAAGGCTTAATTGTGACCTTGTGAACAATGGGTGAATCAGAAAGCTGAACTTCACGTCACTCACCCAGATCAACATGGCCTTGGAGACCTCCTTCACGATCCCAGGCCAAACATGAGTTAGTTCCTCCCCTAGATGATTCAGAACCAGGATTAACAAGAGAGAAAGCACCAAGCCAAGCAGAATTATTTGCAAAGCTTAATTAAGCAGGAAATGTTTTCCTTGTCCATGACTCGAAGGTCATATTATCGCACTATTATGTATGTCCTTTGGAAATTTATCATAAGTATGGTAGAGCTGAGGGACAGGAAGGAAGAAGGACAAACAGGTCAGTTATTAGAGAGCTCACATGAGATATGAGAGCAATTGTAACCCTCTGCACTGCATGAATCACACACGGAAGCTGAACCCTAATGACCAGCATGCCAAATGCTGGCTAATCTGACTGTAAGAACCAGCTTCATCCTGGACCAAGTACCTTCTGCTAGGTGCATCAACTAATTCATCAGCAAGATCTCCACAAAGAACATCTTGTTTCAACAAATAGACTATTTCCAGAGGAACACTAGAAACAAGTTGTCAGGACAATTTCAAGCTTCTTTTACAAGTAATAAAAAGAGCCAGGTCCAGGTCCCAAAGCCACCAACAATCCAAGTTTCCCAATGTTCACCTTTGTAGTTTACACCATGTTGAAGGACATAGTGTAACTTACAGCAAATGCTCCAACTTTCTCAAACAAAAAGGTAAGAACAGATTACTTGTTTTTCTAATCCTTCATAAGGTGAAAAGAAACCAGCATAAAACCTCAGCTCCTACCTTCAGCTGTCATGATCACACCACCTCTGCCTTCCAGACTGAAAACTCCCTACACAACTGCTATCTTCTTACATTTCTTTAAAAAAACCCCAAACAATGCTGATCATTTGCCACATTAATTCATTGTACCTGAGGTCTTCCCAACTCCCAGCTGAAGCTAATGAGAAATTCTCACCTATTCTGGTTTTGACCTACACCTTCTAAGAAGGGAGACCTGAAGGCAGAAAGCTCAGCAAAATCCAGCTAGGACCTGCTCAGCCAGTTCTACACCACCCAACACAGAGGAGTTTTCCTTCTAGAATTCAGATTTGCAAGGAGCAGAAGTAAAGGTCTTTATTGCCTCAGTAACTGCTTGCACTGGAGGAGAGTGGGCCAGGGGCAATGGGGGTGGACAATTGCCAACAGGCAATCACAGCCTCAGATGACTTAATGGCAACGCCTTCTTTCCTGTAACTACCATCCTCTTCTGGTCAAGGAACCACTTGTTGGGCTACTCTTTCCTTTCTGTGCATCCAGGCTCTTTAAAATGAGAAGTTTCCTTCTGCAGAACACCTGAGCTGGCTCCACTCAAGCTGATCTGAGGACTCTAAAATGCCTTGAGCTCCAAGTTGCTCTAGCCAGGTTGTTTTTCTGACCCCAGTGAGATGATTTCCCACATCTCTGCACTGCAAGACAGAGGCACAGGCAACTTCTGCTGCATTCTCCTTTTCTTATAGACAGAACAGTTCACAGCAGCAATAGCCAATGGTACAAAACGGTGCTGCACAATAGGTTGGCCAGAAGGAAAGAGGTCACTGAGTGAAATTGCAACCTTCTCTACAAAAAATGTCCAGTGCTTCCTCGGTAGGAGCATCCAGAAGTCTTGGAAACTAAAGGAGATGTATCCATCTGTCAATGTTTGATGTCAGCTCCATCATAGATCCTTTTTTTTTTTGTTATACTGCTCTCTGCCATCAACACTATAGGTATCATCCAGATGTTCCTGTGGGAAGCTAGGTCTCATGATATATCATAGAACCATAGAACAATGTGGATTGGAAAGGATCTTAAAGATCTTTTAGTTCCAATGCCCCTGCCATGGCAGGGCCATTTCCCACTACACCAGGTTGCTCAAAGCCCCATCCAAATTGGCCTTGAACACCTCCAGGGGTGGAGCATCCACAGCCCCCCTGGGCAACCTGGACTGGGGTCTCACCACCCTCATAGTGAGGAATTTCTTTCTTACATCTAATCTAAATCTACCCTCTTTCCATTTAAAGCCATTACCCCTTGCCATATCACTACAGGCCTTGATCAAGACCTGCCCTGCCCAGCTTTCTTACAGGCCCCCTTTTAGTACAGAAAGGCTGCAATAAGGTCTCCCCGGAGCCTTCTCTTCTGCAGGCTGAACAAGCCCAACTCTCCCAGCCTGGCCTCCCAGCAGAGGGCTT
>JAVSBS010003550.1:0-26126 GCA_033124195.1 Coracias cyanogaster | reverse complement strand
TCCCACTAGACCAGGTTGCTCAAGGCCCCATCCAACCTGGCCTTGAACACCTCCAGGGATGGAGCATCCACAACCCCCTGGACAACCTGTGCCAGTGACTTACTACCCTCAGGGTAAAGAATTTCCTCCTAATTTCCAACAACAACAACTCATGCTGTTTCACAACCAAAGAGCGAATGCTGTAATATATTTTCTGAAAGAAGGTACTTATTTTCTGCTTTGAGCTCATCTGACTGAAGATAGACCTTGAGCTTCTAAGTATTTTTATTTACTGTTGTCCTGCCCTTTCCATCCTACAGCAATTTGTTTCCTTCCAGAAGCCCCAGTGTGGTTAAAGTGCTACAAGCTTAAAACTAATGATAGTTTGGTTTCCAGAAGGTGGGATGAGTTCATTTACCAGCAGAGGGTAGATATGCAGCTTGGTGGAAACAACAATTAGTCAGAGCAGAAATACACGTGTTCATCTGCAAGATACCTTTTTGTAGTTAGACAACATCAACACAGATGTAAGGGAGCAAATACCTGTGGAGGAAAAAAAATCTGGCATGAAATTTATCCTTACAAGCATAAATACCAAATGCATCAGATGTTTGGACAACAGATTGTATTCCTCCCTTACCACTAACACATGTTAAAATATTAGAAAGCCCTTTTCCCCTGATCTTCTATGAGACATAAGCAAGAGAAGGATCAGAAAAAATTAAAATAATCATCTTAAATTTTCAGAGGTTTAAAACCTTGGCACAACATCAGGCAGCATGTGGTATATATTACAGATAGCTCAGTTGCACCTCACAAACATATCTTAAACGTTTGATTTTTCCACACACCATTTAGCAACAGCTGGCATGTTTGGCTTTTTACTTTTTTTCTCCCTTACTAATGCAAAGTTCTTGAGTGGGTTGGCTGTGCACTTGCATCTTTCTAAGCAGTTAAGCACCAAATTCTGCTTTGAAGAGCCAGACATGAGACATGGTGGAGAACTGAGCTGAAAGAAAGAATTTCTGTATCTGATGGGGAGCTGAGTTATGGTGAAATCTGGGTGGTCCTGAGCAGAGATCAACATCAACAATATCTCTTCATGAAATGATGTCTCTCCTTTTATGAAATGAAAGAAAACTCCTGAGCCACAGACACAAAAGTCACTCTGGATCTCAGGACACTGAGAATCAGGCACTTCCATTCTCCCCACACTCAACAACAAGGACAGTGACCCCAGAGCTGGGCAGAAGAACAGCAGGAAAGCAGACAGGTTTCTAGCAGAATTCCTGACAAATTCCATTGAAATAATGTAATGTACAGAAATTATTTTATCTGAAAGAATCAACAAATCTGATGAAAATGTCTGTTTCTGAGCACACTAAGCTGAACTGGTTTATGCTGTAGCAGATTTTGAGTCTACCCTCCCTGCAAATATCTTGCATGTATCAGCACATCTTCTCCTATTAATTTATCAATATTTTCTTTTATTTTTTTAGCACTTGTGGGCACTGTGCAAATGAGGGAAATCAGACTGAGTATCAGGACTTTCCCAGCCTTAGCTGAGAAGACTTACAGGGGAAAAGTGAAGAGGTAAGTTAGCTTCAGTGGGGACACACGAGCTGCGCACTGTTCTTGAATGCGATTCCACTTCAGGTAGAGAAATTGTAAAAAATGTCACTCCAGATCCTGAGGAAGAGTCACTGTGTAGATTAATTGATCTGAAATGAAAGAAACTGACGCTTGAAGATGATGGGATGGGGAGAAGGAGGGAGCCTACTTCCACACCCAAGCTAGGTAAATTTTGACAGGTGCCAATCTGGTGAGTAGTAGACACAGTCCTGGTTACTTAAAAACAGAGCTCAGTGATTCAGAGCCATTTCTTAAACATATCTTTGATTGATACTGTCCCTCCAATGCAGGTAATAGAAGACTGATTCAATCTGTCTGACACAGACTATCAGGTCTGTACTTCCCCCTGTTCCTCCCCACCTCCTTCATTTCCTTCTCTGAATCAATGTGTTTGTGAATCTTGGACTGGATCCCAGCCAGGAATATCTGAAAATGCAGTCTCATATTGCTCAAGTCTATAAAGAGGAAACTATTCAGACAACTGATGCACCTTAAGGGCAGAACATTAAATTGATCCTTTGGCAAGAAAGACCATGTGTAACTTTACACAGCAATTCCCATAACTGCTAATAAGATTATCAGCCAAACCATAAATTATCTGGAGCTGTAGTTTTGTTTTGGGAGCAGCTATGAGGATAACAGCTTGCAACTGCCTACATGGTCCTGCTGCCCTCAGCCCCTCAAGAAGAGCTCATGACAATGCATCATCATGGATACTTGAGGTGGCTGCCTTACTGATGCATGGCAAATCACCTCATGGAAACAGCACTGTTAGATAATCAAAAGGCAATCGCTCAGGTTTTCTGCTGCCCTGAGCAAGTAGAAGGGAAGAAGCTGTGGCTTCCTACGTCTCCCGTTATTTTTTTTCTAAACATTGACAGACCTCAGGGTAAGTTGTGTGGGGTCTTTCTGGGGCATCCTGAGTCTGGATCCCCTTCCTGCATTTTCTCAGCTGAGCGAGTGGCCCGCTTGCCACCAGTGCAACAGTGTGTGTTCCAGTTCCCCCCTCCTCAGTCCTACATGTTTTCCAATTGATTTGCATTTCTGGATCTGCACTGAAGGGCATAACATGTAGAGCTGCGTGTACACATAGAGTTGCACATATATTCACATACCCACTACAGGGCTGAGTTAGTTTGAGCTACAGTCCTAACTAGGCCACTTCCTGAGGTGCCTGCATAATTCTGCAGAAAGTTACTGTTGCCCAAACCATTTTGCTTGGAATTTAAAATTAATATAAACAAGCTTTGAAAAGAGCATTTACTCTAATTTTTTTTAAAGAGCGTCTTAAAAAACTAGCATATATTATTAGCATCTTTTCTTAGAAACCCTTCTGGCTGCCACTATACACGCTCTCTGAGAAACATAAACATGACTCTAGGCTTTTCAGCATAATATTTCTGACCTTGTATTCTAATGCACACTTTTATCTCTTGTTCTCTCTCTGGAGACTGGTTACCTATTGAGCCTACAGTAGCCTCGAGAAATTCACTCTGATGAAACACTCTTTGTGATCAATATGAATAAAGCATCCATTTTTACTCTGGATGCAGGGTATGTTTTTTTATATGCTCAGCTATTTTTTCAATGGCTTTTAAGTACTTTACTAGGTAACAGTGTCATCATGGCTTTTGACTTTTGGGGGCTTTGAATACCTTCTAACTTGAAAAGGGAGCTAAATACATTTGCCTGTCTTCATGTATTTCTCTCTAGGGATTCATAAACCACAAGAGTTGTAGAGATAAGGATCAACTTCAGGTGTTGTAAGTGAAGTTCTCATGATCAGGCAATCTAGCTGGCAGATTAATAAATGTTACCATACTGCCTTTCAGTTTTGAGTAGGTTGGTGATATCTGCATTTTTCAAACCCCTGCTTGCATTTGGAATCAGGAATAACATTGCTCTGAAATTCCACCTTCAGAGGGCTACCAGATTTCTCCATATGTACAGCATGAAGCATGAGGACGCCTTTCTTATCCAAACTGATTCATCTGTCCTTAACACAAGGCTCTGAAGGAGTTAAAATCTCAGTCTAGCACCGACTGAGGTCTTGCCAATCTCTTTTTTTTTTTTTCCTAAGGTGCCAGACATAAAAATAAGGGAGATGTTTCAGCACACTGCTTTAGAAGCTGAGCTTCCTGATTAAGAATGAATGCAGGATAGGCAGTGTGCTTCATGCTGAAATGCATTCCCTGCTAGAATTTCATGAATACAATTAGCCATTAGCAACATCTCTACACACAGAGAGGACTCGGGTCAGGAAATAATAGAAACAGCCACATACTGCTAAAATGTGGAGAGGGAGGAAACCGCAAAACTAGAGCCAACTGTTGAGTTAGTATTGTACTGATGCTCCTCCGTTTCTGTCTCTAGTCAGTCTGAGGAGAGTGAATGAGTGATTGTGTTGTAAAATGCCCAGCAGGAACTACACTGCAGAGGTTTTGTGCTCATCATCACTGTGCAGAGGTGATGGTTAATCCTGAAATGCTGCATTTCACCGGTTCAGCCCAGGATACCCTTATGTTACTGCTTTTTAGGAGTGCCTTCAATATCCACAAATCAGAATGATTTCAGCAGCAGCAAACCCTTTTATTTTTCTGATGTCCAAGTACTACAAATACCAGTGACAAGCCTGAGCACTCAAGTGTGAAACTTAACCTGGAAGTTCCCTACCTTTGGTGATGCTTGGGACCAGCTCAGCATACAGGAACCTTTTCTGTTTGTTTCCTCTGTGATTACTTTTCTCTTGCAACACGTTCCTTGCTGGGCATAGGAAAGACTTCTACTGGATTGGCAAGTGCAGCATTTGCACATGTGCCTGGTTCTGAGCTTCCCTCACCCATTGCCCGCAGTGCAATAGGAGATGTTTACTCGCTTTGCAGAACCTTTGCGTCTATGTTGTACAGAGAACCTGGCTGCTGCTAGGTTTAAGACTTAGGTTTAGGCAATCGAGCAGCTTTCTTCAATGCCTGAGGTTAGCTTGGGGTTACCTGACTCTGGTGCTTTGAGGAAAATATGCTCTATGTACTTTCTATTGAGTGAATTGCAGTGTTTTCCATTTTAATGTGTGATACAGCTAAACATTGTATCTTCCAGTATTTCTGACAGCCTGGTGAGGAACCAGGTTCTATGATGTTAGGGCTAAAATGAGTAGAAACATACGGGGTCTGTGTCTCTGGTATCTGGATTTGGGAGGTTGCATCATGGCTTGAACTGAGTACTGCAAAAGGGAAGGTAGGGAGAGTGGTGCCCAGAAGCTGATGGGAAGTACCCATTCTGCTTATTTCAGGTTCAAGGGGGATAGTTTCAGAGGACTTTCTGATGTGCAAATAAAGACCAGTCTTCACAGATGAACAACCCTCCCTCTCTAAACTACAAAGAAATATCTCCCCGCATACTTATAATACCTTTTAATCAGGTATTAATTTTATTGTCCATATTTTTGTGCTACAGCTGGTTCTTATGGCTGAGGAATTCTTTTCTTCTCCCACTGAGTCTAATTTCATCAAAACTGAAACAAATCATATAATTCTCTCCATGATGCTACAATGATGTTGTCATATTTATTTCAATCTTCTCTTGAACAAGCCATATTAAATAGTGAATATTGTAAGGTTATTTAATTTAGACTTAATTGGCAATCTGAAACCTACCAACATTTTTTTACCATTCATCATAATGACTTTAAGGTGTACTCTGCCTAAATGCTTGGTCCATTTAATCAGGAGCAGAGTATAGCTCTAGGAAAAGAAAGAGGCCCAAGGAGGAAAGAGAAACCTCTAGGAAGAACCCACTTGAGATCCAGCCACGTTCTTATGGTGAGGCAAGGCTGGGAAGTTCATTCCCCAGTAATAAATTGCAATGTTCAGTTCTAAAGAAATCTCTGGTGGACAGATCAGCTAAACAGACACTGTAAAGGTTTGAGAGAATTTGTGGCTTGTGTTGAGAAGGGAAAAGAAACATCTTGCTGAGCAGGATCTTAGGGAACCATATGGTCTCAATGTGTCTTTCTGTTTTCCTTGGTGAATGGGAGAACTCAAAACCTTACCTGTGTTTTCATAACTAGTTACGCTCAGGAGAGGTAATGAGCCATTTTTGCCAGAATTGCCCCTTACTCATTTTTCCAATTCCTCACCAGAGCTGAATGCTGTGCTTCCCATGACAGTTCCTACTCAGACCGCAAGCCTTTGACCATTGGGCTTTCATCCTGATGCTCTCTCCAGAGAGCTCAAGGCCACTGTGTTAAGCAATCATGCTTGCACCTTGAATAGGCACATCTCCTTGTTGAAATGTTCAAGTCATTGTATAAACATGTAAGAAATTGCCTCTCTCCCATCTCCCACTGAGATCAGTGCCCACCAGGCTGGAGAAAGATACTGTTCTTCTAAAGTTTAGGATTAAAATGGAAGTTTACTTCAATGTCTTAGTTTTCCTGGACTTGGATTACCAGATGCCTCCTTGGTTTATTTAATTTACCCTAACATGTGTTCTTTTTGAGGATTTCTGAAATATTTATAATATGTAGTACATATACACACTTAGAGGGAAAGAGAGTGACAAGGTTAAAACATCTGATTTAAGCTGGCCTAAAGGAAGGCCATTGTGCTACCTATGGATTAATTGATACAATGCCTATATATACATTCTTTTTAAAAAATGTTTTACTATATACTCTCAAGGTTCAGACCGTTATTGACAGATTCTTATTGACAGACTCTATCAACTTCCTTTGGCAAGTAGCTTTTCCTTTAGTTTACTCAAAATCAGAAAACAGAATCAAGGGTTAGAGAAATCTGAAATTCATCATCTACAGCTCCTCAGTGTGAATTTAACATGAGAGTAAAGCTGACAGTATTACTGCTGCCAGGGTGCATGGCTCTGAAACCATTCAGTAGGGCCAGAAGAAATTAGGTTTCTATCTGAAAAGGATGCCTATTGACAGAAATGCTTCAGCCCATTTCTCGAGGGAAAACCAAACCCATTCTTTTCCAGGATTCACATACAGAACTTTGGAAATCATTTATTTCACAAACAAAACCAGACATGCTGCTTCCTCTCTGTGCTGCACTCAGCATCTCAATATTCTAATAGATTTAACAAGATGCATTAATAAAAACCATGGTTTGAGCTCAGAAAATGATTTATAATTAAAAACTTACAAACCAGATTGATTTCGTCTCACTCCCACTAAAGCAACTAGTTCCTCTCTGGCAGTGTTTCCCCTTCCTTTGTAAGCAGTACCATTGCTAACAATGAAAATCTGCCTTTCAGGATGGCTGTGAGTGACCAGCTCCATCAGAGTCACATTCAGGTAATTCATCACACCACTTCATTCTTCCTCTTGCTGCTATTGGAATAGTTGCCTTAAAGCCCTTGAGATTTTATTACCTGAACTATAAGACCAGTTATAATTCATGTGAAATTGTTTGTTTCCTGGCAGGATGATGCCACATCTGGGGATGTGGGTAAACTGATTGTAGTGACTGTGTTTCTCCCTTTGGATGAGGCAAAGCTGGGAAAAATGCTGAGGAAGCCACACATGCTTTTATTTCCTCAGTAAATTGTGGCACTTGAAAGGCAGGTAGCAGAGAGAGTTACAGAGCTTAAAGTAATAATAGATTTTTATTTCTGAAACACACAACCCCTATCCAAAGTATTGTTCTGAGAAAAATATTAGGCATCTGTCCCTCTGGCTGGGCTTAGCAGAACTATTTGTGTGACTCTTACATTGAACTAAGCACAGTGACATATAGCAAATACACAGCAGTATTATATGGTTTACTAATTGTCACCATCACTGCAGTTATTCTTGCAATCTTACATTTACTGAAATTGCAGAGATTTAGCAGAGGGCTTAATATTTTATTTTAAGCTTTTAGAAGCTACTCTTGCATGTCTCAGAGAGCATAGTTACCTACATATATGTTCCTGTCCATATTTTTGTATCTAAAAGTCTTTTTATGCATTTTAAAGAAAGTGGATGAAAAAAGAGTATAGTAAAAAAGACCAAATTTATTTCTCCATTTGAGGGAACATGGTCAGGATGTACTGAGCTGTAACATGAGGAAGGATAACTGCTGATCTGCAAAGCTGCACATAAGCCAGGGATCACAGTTTCAAGGACTCTGACATCATTCATCTTCTTTTCTGGATGAGGACTGCCCAGGAGAGCATTCTCTCAGAGCGTACCCCTACCAATTTTGCTGACAACACTAACTGGAAGGAGTGGCTGACACACCAGAGGATCGTGTTGCCATCCAGAGGGACCTGGACATCATGAGGTTTAACATATTAATACATATTAATTAAATAAATTAATACATAATTAATGTATTTATGTACCTGAAGGGAGGGTACAAATAGGACGGAGCCAGACTCTCTCTTCAGTGGTGCTTGCTGACAGGACTAGAGGCAATGGGCACACTGAAATACAGGAGTTTCCTCTGAGGATAAAGAAACATTTTTTCACTGTGAGGGTGACCAAGATCTGGCACAGGTTGCCCAGAGAACTTGTGAAGTTTCCATCCTTCGAGATATTCAAAAGCCATCTGAATACAATCCTGGGCAACGGTCTCTAGGTGGCCCTGCTTGAGCAGGAGGGGTTGGACCAAATGACCTCCAGAGGTCCCTTCCAACCTCAGCCATTCTGCGATTCTGTGAAGATCACGGGCCAGACTGACCTAGTTAGGAAGCCAAAACGGTCCCTCAGTTACCATCTCATTTCAGCAGGTGAGTTCTGCTTGAGGGCCCATGGATGGAAACAGAATGGGAGGAAGGAGATCCAGGATTGCATGAATGTCTATGTGTTCAAGACGCTAAATGACCTGGCTTTTGGAGTGAGAATGAAAAGAGTAGGAACCTAGGAGAGATCACAATAACTACCAGCAGTTCTGAAGAGCAGATAAAAAGAACTGGGTAGAGCATGCTCACAAGGCCTAAACCATATTCTCTCATCAGATACCACTTCTCTACACCTTCTCAGACACTATCTTAATGTTTGAGCGAGCTCTAGGGGCTCCTTGCCTTTATACTTGCCATTTCTTTGCTATATTGATTATGGGAGTGTAATAAAGGGAGCAGCAAGTGCCAGAAGAAAGGGAAGACTTGTGGGTCATGCTGTAGAAGCAGAACTTGAAGGAGACAGTGACAGCAGCTCATAAACCTTGAATACATGATGAGGGAGATACAAGATTTTCTTTTGATTAAAAAAAGAACAAGTATTGCACAGGCAGACCCTTCATCCTCATCTGAAACCATATTTAATGAGACCAGATTTCAAAAGGGTTTCAGAAAAATTTAGTTCCTGCAAGCATGTGAGAAGACCTGTTCCAGTGAGATGATTAAGAGGAGCAAAATGACAGGAGAAAAATGAAATTTTTTAATTTTGCCAGAAACATGAACAGAAATTTTGCTGCAGACTTGCACTGCTTTGTACCTTATTCTGCTCAGGATAGGCTTAGAAGTCTGGTAAAAACATCTGATTTTCATTTCCACACTAATTTCCAGCATTGCTACAAGTGGGAGAGAACTTCAGTGGTGAAAGAATTGTGAGTGCAGAGTACAGACCCAGCTTACCCTAGTCCTTGCTGTCTGTGTAAAACAGTCAGTTCAGAATGGTGGCTTTTATATGCAATTCTCTTCATATAAATGTGCCAAATGGGAAGAACTCATCCATGAACCTTGACATACCAAGATCTATCTTTCAATTAGGATGTAATTTGACAGTACAACATTCTTCTAGCATTAATAAATGCTGTACCTTTGGTGTAACACAAGATGATATTGCTAGTCTCAACATGAAGGTTCTGCAAGTCTTTCTCAAATTGGCAGAACAGTAAACATGCCAGGTTTTCCAGCCCATGAATTTTGGGAGAGAAGTGAAGGGAATTGGAGAGGGCCTATGAACTGCCTTTGGCAAATGCAAGATTAAATGAAGACATATGTCTTAGTTCTGTACAGATTTTATCAGTGTATAGAATAGCCCAGCAAACTGCATTTCCCCCATTTTCACCAATCTTACACATCTTTTTGCAATTAACACATGGTTCAAAGTCTGGAATAAAAAAAATCATTGATACTTTATGTTTATGTCATCTGGCATTCATCCATAATTTCTCACTGAATTATTCCATATTGTCTAGGAACAGCATTTGACAACAGTGGTCTTCAAAGGGTTAGTACTGCAGGAGCTGTGTAAAGCAGATTCTGTAAACTCTTACATGGGGAGTCCTGGTTTAGTCAGATGATGATTAACAAGGAAAACTGATCCAAAACAATTAAACTCAGTGGTGCAGTGCCTAAGAGGTAGGTGTCCATCCAACAGCACTCCAAGCAGCCATGTTACACGTGTGCAGGAGAAGCACTTCCACCTATGGGTGACCCTTCCACAAAACTCCAGCATCTCAGGGTGCAGAGAACAATGGAAGCTGCAATTTTTCTTAGTGTCAGTCACATTTAGATTTTCAGTGTATTTTAGCTTTAGATAAATTCTGTTCTTAGAGAAGGAGCTACTCTTTGAAATAGTGGCAAAATTGGGCTTCTCAAAAAGAAATAAGGATTATTTATGCATTATTGAATGTTGTTATGATTATTATAACACTGTATTCTTACAAGCAGAAAGGAATTTCTGGAACACAGAAGTTTGATCTCATTATGGTGGTTTGTCAGTATTTTAGCTATGGCAAATAGTCTTACATCTGCCACATATAGCCGTAATTCAAAGTTTATGAAAGTGCACTGACTGAGCATTACTGATGTGAATGGCTGCCTCTCATAGGTCTGCACAGGAGCAAAACACTGGCCTAAGGCGGGCCCAAAGTACAGCTCTGCTGAAATTACTTGCAAGAAATTATAATATGCAGCAGGGTAGTCGCTCTTTTGTACACCTTAGCACCGCAAGACTGTGTATTTCCAGAGATGTGCAGAAGCATTTCTGGAGTTGCACAACACATTGATTATGTTCAATCTAGATGTACGACGAAGCCAAGATAGAATAAATGCGAAGAGAAATAATAATAGCCTCATAGGCATGGCAAGTTTATTTGGGACAAGCAAAAACTATGAATACATCCACACTGCAAGACAGCTGCACTTTCTAGCTGGTGGTTGGCTTCTAATCAGCTAGACCACATTGTCCTTGTGTGGCAGGCAGTGGTTACATCACCTCACAAAGCCTGGTGCTGACAGCGTGGGGTAGATACCCAAGGTGAACTTCTCAGGAGTAGCCTGATTCCATATCGCAATGAGCCATGGGTGATACCTTTCCCCTCCTGCACATCTGGCTTCCTTTGCAAAGAACCAGGAGTGCAGGCAGGCAGGCAGGCACAGCACACACCAGTGAACATCTCGATCTGAACAAGCACTAGACCAAAACTGTGAGGCACACTGTGGATGCACTTGCCCCCTTAGGCACAGAAATAGCCACTGTGTCTGTCAGTGGTCATGCCTGGGATTTGTGGGGGCAGGACTCAAGGCCTCAACACTATAACAGCAAGGCTGTTACAGAAAAGAATATTAATTATTAATATTAATTATTATATTAAGGCATCATTCAACATTGTCTTTAGACAAATCCAACAGTAGATTTCACACTAGCTGATGCTTCACTTTTGTACCAGTTTGCAGGAACGGAAACAGCCAGAAGGTGTCAGACCAAAGGTCCCTTTAGCCCAGTAGCCTCTCTGCTAATAATCAAATGCAGATGATTTGTGAAGCGTGAAAGAACTGGACAAGCTTACGTGATACTCCTCAGTATTACTTTCAGCCTCTAACCATTTGAGAGTCAGGGCCAAATGTGGCTCCCATGTATTTAGTTATCCTCAAGGGATTTATCTTCCATGAAATAAACTCATCCTCTCTTAAACCTTTAAGCTTTAGCAACTGCAAAATCCTGCAGGAAGAAGCTCCACAACCAGTGCAAATACTTGGTGTGAAGAATCACTGCCTTTTGTTTGCTCTGAAACTGTTACCCACTACTTTCATTTGATATTCCCTAATTTCTACCATAGAAAAGACAATGAACGACTGAGCCTCCTCGCTACTCTTGACTCCATTAGATGAGCTGCTTTAGTCAACAAGTGACCCATCTATGTTGTGGATAGGGAGAGACTTCAAATTGTGAGACACTAGGCTAAGAAATGCAAACAATGAGGTTGAAAAAAATAGGGATAATTTTAGCTGATACTATGACATTTGCCATCAGGTATGCACTAACATTTCCTGAAAGGTTGAACAGAGTACAAAGGATGTTCTCCCTGGGGTAAGCAGCAGTAACTCCAGCACCGTACCAGGTAAGGTACGCCTCTATTACTCTCTGTGTATCATAAGGTTTAAATTACTTCAGTGAAAGTATCAGGCAGAAGGTTTAAAATGAAACAAAAAGAAATACTTTTTCACACTGTAGATTTCAATAATTCTGCATGGTGTCAGGTCAAAACTACAAGCAGGTTCACAGCAGCCTTGGAAAATCCATGAATGCACTAGAAGCTATCAGCTCTAGGTATAATGTCCAGCCTGAGAAACCCTTAGCCAGGCACTAAGCAGCTAACAGAAATTGGGAAACTGCAACAGAGGCATATACAGAGACTATGTAATAGTTTGTATTTGCCTTGTTTCTTATGGTTAAAGTCAGAGCATTAAGCTAAAGAGGGTCTGAGACATATTCGCCCGGGTCCCCAAGTACTAAAACCACCAGTTAAAATGGACGTTAAGTGAGGTTACGATACTCAGCTCCTTACCTGTGGCTTTTTCAACATACTTCTTTTTCTAGTTTGTTATTTAAAAGCTCTATGAATGAGAATGCCACTGTCTTGAGAGGCATTTGGTATATTTATACTTACCCTTACAAGGAAAGATTTCCTAAGGAACTGATTTGCAGTGTCTCGCTGGAGAATATCACCAGACCTTCATGGAACCCATTCAGTGCAAACTTCCACAGTGACTGTTCCCTTCAGTAGCCTCTCTGTTTCTGAGAATGGCTTTTCCAATGTGGGTTGTGTCTGTTCTCTTCTAGACTCATCTACATCAAGTTTTTTAATTTGCTGAGGAGAATGTCATGACCAACAGCATGAAAAGCCTTACTGAAGTCAAGAAATATGACAGCAATTGCTTTTCCTTTTTCTGCAGTGTCTGTTACCCATCATAGAAGGAAAATGGATTATTCTGATATAATCCATTCTCACAAAAAAAGTGACACTGTGTTTTACTCTCTCCTTGCTATCCTCCAAGAAGTCTGTCTAGTCACTTGCTCCAGTACTTTTTGTTTCCAGAAACAGAAGCTTTGCTGACTGGCCACAACTTCTTCATTTCTTTTTAAAGCTCACAACGTGTTTACTCTTCCCATTCTCTTAAATGCCCCCCATTCTCCATAAATTGTTAAAGCTGGTTTTTAACAGCACTGAAATCTTATCAGCTGGTTCGGTGTTTCCTATACTTGCCTTGATATTGACTACTCAGCTAACAAAGCTAATTAGCAGTAGTAAGTCAATCAGCTGCCTGATGATGGTGGAAGTCTGTGGAGCTACAACAAGGTTCATTTACTCGCAGACAGGGGCACTTCAAACATGCTGATGAAAGCTGCCATTGAGAGGACAGAGTTTTCCAACTTTGCTGAGGACATGACAGGATATTCAAGCCCTTTGCCTGAGTCCTTGAATGGGACTGAGAACAAACTGCTGAGAGCTTGTAGGAGCAGGTTCCTCAGTTCCCATATGAGATTCACTGGTAAAGAGAATAATACCAAGATGATGAAGAGATGAGGCACATACATGCTTGGATAAACTGTGATGTTTTCTATCTCATCTTGTTGCAACAGGATGTAAGTATTGTGACTATTTTGTGGGATAACAGCCATAAAGTAAAATGCTGTATTGTGTTCCTATTTTCTGCTATCACCAATTAAAAAAATCTTATTCTAGCACTGTAAGACACACAGAAAATTTAATTACACTCTTAGTAGCTGTACAGTGATAGCAGAGGGCACATTTTCAAGGCTGAAGGCAAGATGGTGGTGTTTCCAAAGTACCTGTAATGTCAATGTTACAAACACCATTTTTGCATGTGGCCATCTATGCTCTATGCAACATCTGTGGAGTTATAAGTGACTCTTTCCACATGATGAAAGTTCTGGAAATCGACAGACTAATTTGTACAACCAGAAAGTACTCTCATTAATAATATTACACTAGGATCTGGGGGGCAAGGGAAATCTGCAATGCCATATGTGTTCATTTCTGTGCCAGGTACAATGATTTTTATCAATAATCCACTGGAATTGTATGCGCTTTGCACAGGAAAATGATACTTTTGATATCTTATTCTCTCTTCTGAATTTCTGAACTTCTCAAACAATGAAAATGCTGATCTTTACTTGATTAAAATCTCATATATTATGCTAGTCTCCATGCTTGATTGCTTGATTACACAGTGTGCCACAGGACCAGCTCTTGTAGTATTTGCTCTTTTCCAACATTTGCCAAAGAGGGTAATGCCAATTTATTAATTTGGGGGAATTTTTTGGTATAATAGTTGGTGGAATGCAGTCATAGGTTTCTGTGCCTTGAATAATTTCTAGAAGGAAAGGAAAAAAAGGAGGCAGACAAATCAACTGGCTGCAAACAGTAACGAGTTGTGCTTTTCATTTAACAAAATGCCAAGTCTAAAATATTCCAAAAACAAAAGACAAGGAAAACTAAGAGTGCAGTGCCCTTCTTATTTTCATTTCACCCTTGTTTCTCCTGCTGTAGAGTGGGAACTGTGCAGTGGGTAAGGTCTATGTCTGCTCACCAGCTGCTGGTGGAGTTGTCTCTCCTGCAGAGCTAGAGGTACTTCCAGACTCTGACCAGGCTACGTGCAGTAGCTGAGCAGGGTGTGGGGAAGCAGTGAGCTGCTTTCTTTGTTATCTCAGCTAGACACTTGCTGAGAGGCTTGTAGTAACAAGGCTCTCATGCTTGCATAGGGATCATCATCAAACCTAATATCCAGAATTGCGGGACATGTGAGTGTCAGGACTCATTTAGGACCATTGTTAGTAGGTGTGAAGAATATCCCGCTCCCTCTCCATAGCCAACGTAGCTCCATTCTTTACATTCTTATTTCATTCTTTCTTAATTCACTGCCATTGTCTGGCACCTTTCCGACAGTCTTTATGTTTTCAACCCAGTTTCTGGATATATCACTAGAGAGAAAGGTACAGAAGTTTTATTTTGAAAATTCCAGTCAGTTTCTTGCACTTTCCTACAGCTGTTTCTCATGTATGGAATGCAAATGCAAGAGACATTAGTATCTTTATTAGTGTGGCCCTGCTGTACAGTTTATGCAACAAAGACTCCATTTGTTTGTATAATAATGAATTGTGAGGGCACAAGCAAGGGACTGTGAGAACTCTTTTGACTGAGCAAGACGGGCATCTTAGATATAGGAGGACAATTCTTTTATTCCATGAAGATCTCATTATAAAGCCCCTCCTGATAGGTGAGCAGATACATACAGATGCTTGGCTATTAGGTTTGACTGGAAAGAAAATGCAGACTGACTATGCTGTACCCTGCAAGTTCTAAGTATATATAGCATGATTTTGGACACTGTCAGTGTCCCTGTTAAAAATTTGAAAGTATTCTTGAAGTCAGAGTGGAATTTGTGACTTATTTTCCCTCGATGATGAAGAAGATGAAGAAGTCTTCACAAAGTCTATTTTGAGAGTTAGTGTAAACGTATCTAAGGTGAAGACTGTCAAGATGGCTAAGACCACCTGTAATTCAGTGGCTTGGACTCCTTTCCCTCCAGCTGGACACCTTCAGAAATTCCTCAGCTTGAAAGAATTATTTGGCTAACATGCTGTTTCCAGATCTGATTTGTTTTTCAATGTAGATGCAAATACAATAAATTCAAGTAGAGGGAAATGTACTGGCACTTGAGATTAATGTCAACATCAGTGTGCAAATACTCACCATCACTGGGTAGCACTATTAGCTACATCTAGTTTGTTTAAATAGCAGTGTTTAGTACTGCAGATCTCTCTACAGTGCAGCTGCAGGCTATTAACCTAGAACCTGACCTCTTTTAGTTATTGGTTAAGGCAATAATAGCAGTGATACAGATTACAGTGAAGATCCCTTGTGGAAAAGTACAGTAATTAAACTCCATGTCACTAGAATTTTTCATGTTCTATAACGAAGCCAGTGTATTAATGAAAAAAAAAATAGAGGGAAATTATGTGGAAACACTTAGCTAAAGGAATCTCATTTTTTGGACTGACTTTTCACCTAAGTACCAAAGGTGAGATTAAAGGAGTGTGGTTGAGAGCAATAAGAAGAGCAAACTCATGTTAGAATGACTTAGGAGAGCAAATCTAGTGCTTTAGGGCATGAGCAGATCACCCATACAACAGATCTCTCTTAGATCTTTTCTGGCTTGTTAAAACCTACATTCCTATGAATATTTGAAGTTACCACAGGCTTCTGTTCATGTACTTGCCTGGGAATCCCTCAGAGATTTTTATGCTGCAGTTTTATGTTTATTGAGAATGCAATATCAAATCTGATAAAAAGTCAAGAATGGCATGCAATTGGATAAGAACATATGCGCAATGGTTTTTGTTTCAAATCAAAGTTACTAATGAATGTATATGGGCATGAGAAGATAAAAGTACGTAAAGAGGCAGAAAGATGAGTTAATTGTACTACTGAGCTTAGTGCTAATTAAGGTTAGCTGGTAACTGGTTAGCTGGTAACTTCTCCTATCTATATCAGCTGTTGTAACTAGCAATCATTGCAAATGGGTTATTCATCCCAAGGGAATAGTTTTTATTAAAGATGGTAGAAGTCATTTTCCCCGTGATTCAAGTGAACATGACCCAGACATAAAAAGACAAAAATCACTGGATGTTATGATTTACTCTGGACCGAATCATCTAACTCACACCACTCTCTGAATGATTCATTATGATATCATTGAGAGAGTAGGGAAGGCTCATTACAAATAAACAAGGACAGATCAATTTCGAAAGAGGCGATGCTGTCAGGAGAATCAGCTATGAGAAGAAAATATATACAGGGCTGAAATTTAGGGTAACATTTTCAAACAGATTCTGATTAAACACCCAGGCCTATCTTTCATGTAGCACCATGTTTTAAGTGCTTGGCTAAAAAAGAGGCAGGAGGCTCTGGAACATGTGGAATTTCACAAGCTCACAGCCAGTCATGTAAGCTTCATTAAGGCTGCCCTATTTCACCTGAAGACCGAGATGGCTGCTCATGCACATTCATGCATTCTAATTCAATAAGGGATAGCAATTAGTTTCTACTGTGCACAGCCTAAGGGTTCTTCCCTTCCTCTCTTGAGTGTATAAGGTTCTTCTGTTAAACAAATGCCATGTGTCCATCCCTGTTGTAAATTACAAAAAAAACCCTTTTAGTTAATCCTCAGGCATCCTACAGATTGATTATTTTGAAAGTATCCCTCATCTATTACAGCAGGTAAAAAAATAAATAGCAATATATGGTATAATACTGCTATACTGTGTCACGCCTCCATAAGTATATAACGCAGATAGAGCAGCCTCTGGCTGCCTTTCAAACTAGTGAGAAAGGGTACTGACTTCTTTTGTGTATGTTGGCCAAAAGCCACCTTCTTTCCTGAAATGGGAAAATTTGGAAAAAGAATGCTTTTCTAGTGAATTCTGCACCTTTCTCATCACAACATGATTTGCTACTTTCCAAACAGTTAGGATGGCTCCCTCAGAAGAGCTGCCCTGCAGGGTCCTTTTACCCTTGGCAGCACAGTTCTTAAAGATGCTGTGCTGCTATTTGTGGCTTCCTAACACAGCTGCACATCAAATATACAAAGGAGAAGCCAGGCACACTTTGGCAGCAGAAACAAAATTATAATATGAGGACTGGAAGAGAAGTGGCTTGTTTTTTATTGTTCTGGTAAGAAATTAGTGATCAAATGTACAGAAGAAAGTAATTGCTTGCTGTTTCAAGCAATTGTTCCAGAAAGAAGTGTTTGTTACCAGGAGAACAAGGGTCAAGTTCACTAATTGTAGATGCATGATTAGCAATAAGCTTAATCTAGGAACATTTTAAAGTTGTATCCAGGATCTGTTCATCCAGCTTAGCATTGCCCACGTACCTCTTTCTCTACCATTGCCACCTCAAATGACAGAGAGAAAAGGAACTGTGCCAAAACAGAAGTGGGAGTGGTAATGCTCTAGTTTTCAAGAAGTCTAGAGAAATAGTGAGAGGTTGAGATGCACTCGAGTGCAGTCTGACTTTCCCTCCCCTATTTCTCTGGAGGCGGTTTTTACAGGTTTTAGTGATTCACACAGTTTTTGTTAGCTGCATGCACATAGGTATTTGGTGCCATTTTGAATGCCCTTATGTATCCTGCTTGATCTCCAGGCCTCCAGATGCTGCCCCAGAAGGGCACAGGTTTCTTGTAGGTTGAATGGCATATTTGCAAGCTCAGTGTGAATGTCTGAGAGGAATGCAATGATAGCTTGTGTCCAAAGGATGCAGATTTCAGATGAGCACACTTAAAGTTTTCACTGTATTCACTGTTTTCACTCTTGTCCCAGTGCCTCCACAATGTCCAACATCATCCAGGCATGTTTCATTTTGCAGTTTTAGCAGTCAGGGATTGTTCAGACTTGTTGCAGGACTAACGTGCAGACTATCCTTTCCCTGCAGCTGTGCTTCAAAAGGTCCACATATGTAGTTAACACATGCCTTCATCTCTACAGGAGATTTTATTCAACATAGTGCTCAGGTGCAGGTTGGACAATGCACAGTTCGCCAGGGATGGGCAGTTAATGACCCATCAGTTCTGCAGGTCTTTACTGTATTTTACCCAATTTCTCTTTGCAGTAACCTCAGGGACCTTGCAGACCCTGAGCATAAAGCTATTTCTGTTAGCGAGAACACTTGTCCCTAGCATGCCTTCCCATAGTGAAAGCAAAGAGGGCGCAGTGAAGGAAGCAGGCATCCAACCGATTTGTGCTCTACCCTCTCTGTACTTGGTGTGTTGGGAGTATGTGCATGAAGGATGTTCAGTGAAAGACAGTAACTCTTGCCAAACATCAGTTCTGGGTGTTACTGTGCTGTAGGCATGTCCATGGTTCCCTTTTCTTTCTCTTCCTTGCTCTATCTTGCTTGCAGAGTATCACAATCCCACAAATAAAGAATCTTTCCTAAAAACTGCCCTTCACTTCTCTGCATAAACCTCTACTCACCTCCAAGACTGATCACCAATGCACAGGAAATTCTACATTTCCTTTACTACAGGTTTCAGGCCACAGACCTTGATTAAACATTCATGAGCTTCCACTAAAAGCAAACATTTCCTTTTCCTTTCCCTCTGTCCTGGTTTTGCTAGGATAGAATCATAGAATTGGTTTTCTATTCAGGGAAGCTGCATTTTTGAGATGACTGCAGCACCCAATTCAGTGAGAACAAAGTTGACAAGACACTTTGTTTTCTCTTGTAGCCAGCCGTGGTTTGAGGGTCTCCATAGTCATCGTGGTCTGTAACAGTTTTGAGTCAGCCAGGTGTAAGGCCAGGAGGAGAAAAAGCCAGGGAAGCTCACCCAAGCTGGCCAACAGAAGTATTCCATACCATAGACATGCTCCCTATAAATTAAAAGGTTTACTGGGGACAGTCTCTTCTCCCAGTGGTCACCAGCCCTGGAGGGTCTTGCCTGTCATTCTGCTCCCAAGACCGACTCTCCTGCATGCTGTGACCATTGTGTTTTCACTGGAGCTGCGGTGCTGGCAGTGCTTGACATGCAGCGTTCACTGCTGGGAGTGTGCAGCTTGTGAGCATTACATGGGCTGAGTACAACTTTGTGTACTTTCTATTAGTATTAAAACCAGGGGGGTTTATTATTATTATTTTATGAAATCTGTTGTCATTTCAACCCATGGGTGTCCTTTCCTTTTCCTGATTCCCCTTTCTTGGCGGGGGGTATGCAGGTCATTGGGTGATAGAACAAGTGGCTGAATGAAGACACTCACACCAGATGACGTGCTCCTGCATTGCCTCACAAGTGTCTTCAGAGGAAGAAAATGAAGGCAAAAAAACTAAAATAACAGATTTCGCTCACATCTCAATTTGATAAGGTAGTCATCTGGCAGGACTGTGGGATCCGTGAGAATGGAGTATTTACTGTTTCTCCTTTAAGAAGCATGAAATATGTCATTTCTTATGGTTTATATAACTGTCTTTCTAAAGCTAGATTATTTAACTGGAGAATTTTTGTAAGAACTAGAAGACCCTCTTCAGTGATGTAACACCTTCCTAATTTAATCCTGTGTGGCCAGTGGTGGCTATTATATATTTTCTTACAAATTTATCATGAGAAGCAGAATTTTGGCTCCCAATACATATGGGCAATTTCATGAGGTATTATTCTATTTTTTTAAATTCTTTTTGAGAGGGCTGGTGGGAGAAAGATAAAGAGAACAATAAATTATTTCACAGAAAAGCACACTCAAGCTGCGAACTTGAAATTATAAATTGTATCTCCAGTTCTTCTATCAACTCACACTAATGTTTTGGAACGATTAAGGAAGCAAAGTTTCCTGTCTGCAGGAGTTGGTCTCTTTTTAGCAGCTATATAACAGAATAATTGAGAACTTCCACAGATCTCTTCTGAAAGAGCTGCAAAACTCTCAGTCCAAGCAGAGGCAAACCTGGCAGTTTGTGTTTTTGCCACAGTTTCTCAGAAAACATTAATTAGGTAATACTGCAAATTATAGTGATTAATCGTAGCAGTGACACCTGCGGCTTAGACCACACAGAGAGGTTTACAACTGCTGCTACACCAAGGGTGGGAGATCTGATCTTTACTCCAAATAACAGAGGTTTGTATTTTTACTTCCAGAATGAGCTTAAGCCCTTGGAGACAAAGCAGTCAAGAACTGCCTATAGCGTGAGATGCTACCAGACCAATGCTTCCTCAGCTGGGAATGGAGATCTCAAATCTGGATGCATGCCCTCTTCCTCTCACAACATACATAGCCATGAAGTATTTCAGCAAAATACGTATTTTGTTGCCCTTTATGATTTGGTTTATCAAGAAAAACGTCCATTCTCATTTGATGAGTATCTGATGCAACCTTTGACACCATGATCTAAGCATGACAGCCTCCAGTTCCCACCATCAAAAACTCACTGTTGAGTTTTCTTCTTGCCTGCAACTACTCCGGGGAAGTTCCCTCTCCTGCCTTGTGTGTACCGAATTCCTGACCACAGCAGGGATATGGTAGTATCCCCCAGAAGGCGTTTCAACAGTAGAAGCTACATTTCACTGCCTTGCTACAAATGTTGAGCAGTTAGCAGATTTTTCAGTTGTCACACATACACTGGAGGTGTACAGAATGGACCGAGAGAATGGACTAAATTGAGTAAGGATTTGGGAAGTTGTTACATTATTTTTGACGTCTCACCACCACTTTTCCAGGTTTGAGGTTGTCTGTACTGCATATTACAGCCATTCTGATGCTCTTAGACAAGGAAATACATGGAAAATGCTTATATAAAAAAAAAAGGTTATTTTTATTTTCTCTGTAAACAGATAAAAAGGGATCTGTACAGCTGATACTAACAGAAAGTCACTTTGGCCTTGCACAGTAGCTTTAGTTCATATAACATGTAATGGAAAAGCTAATTGACATTCTGTCATTTCTGTTTCAATAAACTGAACTCAGTGATACTGCCCTCCAGAATCCGTGACAGCTGATCTAGTTCCAAAATAAACCAAGGAACTAAATTTATTTGCAAACAAAGATTAGCTCATTCTGGAAGCCCTGCTAAGCCTTCTTTCCCCCCTCAACAACTGGTACAAGGAAAAATGTTTAAAGCAACCTCTTCCAAGCAGTTAAAGATCAAAAGGGAGACTGTATTTCACAGGGAAATACATTTCCCTGTGGAGAAAAATTAATCATAGGTAGTTTCAAATGTTTTAAAAATAAATCAGCAGCTCTGAAGAAAAACGGTAAACTGGCAAATAAGACAGGAATTCGGTAAGTAAAACATAGTAATTATGAATAATACTCCAAGAATAAAAATTATACTTAAATTAAAAATTGAAATTTTTATATCATCATCCATGTAAGCATCTCAAAGCACACTAAATAATTATGAGATGCATGTTCTCCTAAGTTTTCTGTAAAAGATAAAGGATGTCAATCACCCTTTCTTGGACAATACAGAAGAAAAGGTGCTACAGAGAAGGGTCAGGGCACCACAGGCTCCTGTGCCCAGAGTGCTGGGGGCTCTCTGGGTGGGTGATAGCAGGGCCTGGCAGCCAGGGCAGCCGGGGGCCACTGGGGTAGCCCCAGCCCCCAGGGTCATTGGGACCTCCCCGGGGATGAGGACGAGGCCAGGGTGGGAGCCCCAGGAGCCAACCCCCCGGGAGCAGGAATGCACTCAGGGCCCCAACACAGATGGGAAATCCCTGTGAAGGTTTGAGGAAGAAACACCAGTAGCTGCTAAGACTACTGTGCAGCTACTATGCTGCTAAGGCTACTTGCTATGTAGAGATGTATCAGCGTTGAGCAATGGTGGGTTGGATAGGAACCTAGGTGTGCATTTCCAAAACAGCAAGAGAGCAATGTGGAAATGAAGATCTCCCTTAGACAATAGGTTTCTGTTCGCATGAGATTTTAATTGGTTGATGTAACTGTGAAAGCTTCGACTGCAGGGTGAGTGTGTGCTCATAACAAGAATCAGGCTCTTTCAGTGAACCAGCAAATAATACAGAGTCACCACCGCGGCTATTAACCATCTGCACAGATCTTTTAGTGTGATAAAGTTGAACATGGAGATTTAACAGATGGGGATATTACTCAGAAGCACATTTTACGTTGCATTAAACATATAAATCTCATTTCAAATTAAACCGAAGCATTTGCTTACAGCCAAAATGCCTTATTATTGTTTACAGGTGGTCTCTACCCACCTGAGTTTTATTCTGAAAGGCACATACACGTGCTGTAGAGTAAACAGAATAATAATTGCTGTGTTATTAAGCAGATTTCACTTTCTACTATCTCATTAGTATTTTGTTTGAATGTAATACACTGGCAATTACTCTCTTTATTCCTTTATTAGTATTTTAAAACTATATAGTCTTCTTTTCCTCAGAGATACAGGAAACAGCAAAATGGAACAAACCCATTGCTGAACTGTTCTGTTGCTGTATTTACGGCACAGGTCAATGCATTGTGGAAACTTTTCGAGAAAAAAGAGCAGGGATTGGTTTCTAAATGTACAGTAACACAGTGCTTCCATTCTTATGATATCCCCTGAGCAGTTTGTTACCTATATTATTCCTGTGAAATCTTACACTTACAGTGTTTATCTTGATAGATAATAATTAAAACCACAACCCTGTTCTGTCCATTCTCTGGACATTTTCCCTCCGTTCAAATGCCACCTTCTGTTTTTCTTCCCGGAGGTTCTACCTACAGCTGATCGTCCTCAGGTGAAAAAATGGGCTTGAGTTCCTATTAGTTTATTTGGAGGAAAAAATTGTGCAGTGCTGAGCTGGCGTAGTGGGAAAAAGAATGTACCTGGAGCAGGACTGAGAGGAAAACAGAGGAGAGAGAACGTCCATTCCCTCAGGGGTTGTACTTCTCCTGCCTCTTCCATCGCCCACTGAAAATGCAATTCATTTCTCTGTCCCACAGTCTTATTACCTCGGTGCTATTTTTATCCGTATCACTGTTCCTTATTATTTCTCCTGTTATAATGCCTAGATACCTCAGCCAAGATCAAGATTGTACAAATCCGGCCTGAATCTGCCATAAAACATTGCAAATTCTAATGGCAGAGGCAGGAATAAGAACAGAGGAAGCAAACGTTATTGTTTCGGTTTTATGTAGAGAAAAACACAGAGAGAGACTAAGGGCCATGTGCCTGCATCTGGGAGCCTAGTGCCAGTTTGAACGTCCCACTGTTCCCAAAGAGATGGCAGATGTGACAGCCACAGTCCTCCGGAGGCTGTTGGACACCCTGCTGGGAGCAGGACTAGCTGCCTGTCTTTAGGTAACCGGATGCCTATGTTCAGCCCACTCGAGGCCACTTGCTGAAGGTTCTTCAAGGAGTGTGTAGCAAAGCTGTGCTTGAACATAAATCCCATGAGCTCCAGTTCACTGGCTTAATCACAAATTAATTCTTCCTGTTTTCAGCTTCTCTTTTTTTCTTTCTTCCAACCACCTACACTACTGCTGTTACGAAGCAGAATATCCTTTCCTGCTTTAAATTTTAATTCTTTCTGTTCCGATCTTTGGTTTTGGCTCCAGTCCCCCCTCTCTGGCTCGGCAGAAGGCTGCTTCGGTGGGTGGCTGTGTTACATAATGCTCTCCGCCCCTTCTGCTCTTTTGTCGGCATCTCCTCCCACCCCCAGCATGCCCAACAACCCTAATGTACTCTGGAACGCGGGGATCAATAGCCTTTGCAATTTCATTTTAGCAAGTGTGCCAGCAGCCGTTGGCAGACATGCAAACAGGTGATGTATTAAAAAACTCCTGCCTATGAAATACCCACCTGCCATCCACTCTCCAAATTAATTACATATGTGTGAAAGAAACATTCTTCTGATTCATATTAGATGTGTTCCTTCTAAGAGACATATTATACATTTATTTTGGGCCACATTAAGTAGAAAAGATTGACCTTCTTACCACACTGTTACCCTCTACAGTCCTATCTTTCTTTCTTATGCTGTCGTTAAGAAGTCATTCCATTTCTGTGCTGACATTTTAATCTTCTCTTTATATCCTTTCCAAAAGCCGTGTTATTTATTAACTTTTTGCTGACAAACAAAAGGATGAAAAAGAAAAATGGCATAAACCCCCAGAAACAGCAAATGGCAAGGGCGTGCTGTATTCCTCTGATGCAGATGAGTGACTTCATAAGATTCCTTTCTTGCTTCACTACTTTAGTTTGTATTTTCCTTCTGGTTCTGCTTTAGTTCTCTTCCACCCAGTATTTTGGACTCATCTGTTTGTTCTGACATCTGTTTTTTCATTTTTTGTGCTTGCCCCTTCTTCCCTTAGAGTTAATCTATTTGATTGATTCTATCTCCAGTTCTGTTTAGTCTCTCTGGCAACCCCTGCAGGTGTTACTTTGCTATGAAAAAATTGTATGTAGATAAATTTCTTAACTCCACAGTGTCTGTAGTCCATCAAAATGTCACTGTCAATGTGACACTTTTTTACATTACCAAATCTGGAATGGATCTGTATTACTTACCTACTTCACCACCACCTTGTGAATAAAAGTAATTTTAGGGTTGGAGCATCTTGTCCTAACGCCAAGCTAAATGGGCAGTGCTGCCTTAACTAATGCAGAGCAGTCAGAACAGGGTTTTCATGAGAATAGGCACCTGTGGCTGATCAGAAGAGGTATAATGATACCTCTTCTTCCACTAGAGGAAGATAACCTCTGGATATGGACTTTAGAGCTATGATGTGAACCGCGGTGTTGTTCTTTTTCCTTAATGTATCTATCTCATGGCCTCTGTAATAGATGCAGACCATAGGAGGACTGAAAGGGCTTTAACTGCACCTTGCCCAATTAGTTTGAATGTCACTCTCCTGCAATATGGGGCTGCCGCCTTTCTGCAGATAGCGTATTGCCGGAGCTGGTCTCCAGCCAGGCTGAAAGGTCCGGCCAAGTGTTCGGTGTATACCCAGGCTTGACAGAGCACGGGCCGAGGAGCGTTGGTTTGGTTCGGTGTGCTTCTTCAGTCTTCTGACAAAACGTCCACACCAAGACAGCCGCCGCTATCCAGACGCGGCTGGTGAAGGCACTGCTGAAGGCTGAGCTCATCCAGGTACACCCTCATCTTGAGGCTACATGTGAAGCAGCCAATGGAGAGGATGGTGATTTCATCACCCTTTGAATCTAAATGTGGCTATGGAAGAGCATATGGCTTCACAATTGTTTTTTGATTTTTTTCTCTTTCCCCGCACAGACAGTTGCTGTCATTTTCACGAGCTGAAATGTGCACTGCTGTTATACTTGATGCTGCAATTCACACATGACTTTCTTCTAGCAGCCCCAGCCAAACTTTAAAGAATTTCTAACCACTGTGGGTTTTTTTTTTTAGAAGATGTTTGATCATGATGCCTTTAGCAGATTTAATTTTGAAAATGAGGTGATGTAATGAAAAAAACCAAAAAGCCATCCACCGAAGACTAGGAGGACCACTGCTTCACACCCAAAAAGCAACTGTTGAATACGCGTTCTGTTGAGCTTTTACAAGTGCAATCTTCTGCAACGAAAAGCCCTAAGAGCCCAAAGATCTGAGCGGCCGGGCTGAGGAGCCCTGCGAGCGCTGCGGGCCGTCACCGGCGTCGGGCCCGGAGAGGAAACCGACCCGCCGCTACCCAGGCTGGCGCCAGAGCCAGGGCCGAGGGGACGGCCGCCAAGGGCAGGGCAGAGCGCACGGCTGGGCCGGCCCGGCGGGGGCCCGGGGTGCCGCGGCCGCTGGGCTGCGGGGGAGGCCGGTGC
>JAVSBS010003549.1:19945-40892 GCA_033124195.1 Coracias cyanogaster | reverse complement strand
CTGAGCAACCTGACCTAGGTAGAGATGTCCCTACTTGTGTAGGGAGGTTGGACCAGATGACCTCTAGAGGTCCCTTCTGGCCAAAGACATTCTATGATTCTATCTATCCTCTATTGCCCCTCACTTGAAGCATTAGATAAAGCCTTTTCCTGAAATTCAATAGGTAAACAAAAGGATTTAGATGACCTCAGTCAGAATTCAACACTTTCATATACCTTGTGTCATCTAATGTATTTCTAAAAAAAGGAAATACCATGTGAGGCTTCCGTTAAAAAGGTAGAACAAGGTTAATAGGACAAATCCAGTGATGACAAGTCAATACATAAGCCAAGATAAAAGGGAGAGATAATAGTAGTAAACATCTGTGTGGAAAACGGGGAGTTTGGTGATTAAAAGTCTGAGTATGTACACAGCAGGCACATACTGTAGGGGTTTAGAGGGCAAAAAAACTAATTAGTAAAATGGATTAAGAGGCCAAGTGCAAAAGTAAAGTAGAAGTGTTGACTGCGTGAACGAAGATTAAACCAGGAAAGTAGTTATGCTGTTGATTTCAGTACTTTAAATATCTGTGTTGGAAACAGATTTTTCGTACCTTCCTATAAGGTGTTGCATGAAGTAAAAAAATCCTTTTTAATGGATAAGATGTTGAGCCAGGATCTCAACCTCTATAAATCTTACCCAGGGAAGACAATACAGGGATTTAGGCCTACTCTAGATAAGGCTATTTTATACTTTGTGTTTTCATTTATAAAAAGCCAGAGATATAAGAGGTCTCAGAAAATATTTGGATACCTTTTATTTGTTGTAAGGCTCAAGGCTGAATGAAGTTTTGAAAGATCTCTTTAGTTTCTGTTGTATCACCTATACTGCTAAGTAATTATACACGTGCACTTTTCCTACTTCTCTGGTGTGGCAGGATGTGGTAGAGGCATATGATTATTTATGAAGAGTTGCAGCAAGACAGAAATTCTTAACAATGGCAGTTGTACAAAGCCAGTGCTACTGGGTATGGCTAAAAACCTGGACATGGGATTCACAGATGGACTCAGGAAAGCTATCAAATACCTTTACCTTTGTTACCTCTGTCATTATTCTTTTCGAATGTAAGAATATAGGAATTGAAATGCTTGAGAAGAAAGACAGAAAAAAAAAATCTTTGGCTTTAAGTTTTTGAAACCTTTTACCATAAAACATTTATATCTTTTGACATATATTTTAAGCATTTACTAAAATACTACATTAGTTCATTGTCTTCATTCAGAAATATTTATGGGCAATGCTCTTTTCAAGGAGCTGAAGAAATTGCAGGCTAAATGCAATTGTGGGCTGAAGGCAAAAGCTGAGAGAAAGAAATAAAAGCATGAAAAATATGAGTGATAATGAGGAATTGTTTAAGAATACTTTGGTGGGTAGCAGAAAATTTATGGGTACTCTTGAGAAAGAAAGCTGCACTGGTTATGAATGTTTGTGATTTAGACTGTAAGAGAGCAGTAACATGTGACAAAACAAAAAAATGTAATCTATTTTTCTCATAAGATAGGAGTTATAAAGAATTGGAATGCCCAGGAATACGGGACTAAAACATCTATTAAAATCAATGATAATGTCAGGAGATAACTTCATATAGATATCAGTAGAAAAAAAGTATAGTTAAAGGAAAAAGAATCTTTATCTTGATATTGTGGGGGTTTTGGAAAAATTTATAGAATTATCAGTAAATCACTGGATGTTCAATAAACATTCTATTTGGGGAATAAACATGTATCTGAATCATGTCACATGAAGATTTGATGAAAGCAATGAACAGGGTGATTAGCTTTTCTAAAGCTACTTACTTAAAAGCATTGTCACATAACTTACGACTAAGAGGTTTTAAGGATATGGCTAAGGAGCTCTCTGGGCTGCTAATGTTGATTTTTCAATAAGCCTTGAAATGTTGGAAAAGATCCAACATTCTGGAAGAAGCTAATGTTTCACAATTTATTTTAAAGACGGTAGATTCGTCAACTTTTCACAGTTGCAGGCTCATCATCCTAACGTTAGTCCTGGGCAAAATAGTGATATGGCTGACATGCAAATGAGTTACTAAAAAGTTAAAGGAACAAATATAATTAATTCCAATCTGGAAAAACTTTCAGAAAAATCTTTGGAGTAGTATTCTTGGTAGATAAAGCAAGTACAATTGATTTATTCTGTGCAGATTTCCCCAAGGCATTTGACTTGTTACTGAAGTGCATGTTTATGAAGGAATTAAAATGATATAAGAACAGCCTGCACAAGTTCAGTAAAACAGTAACTTACTAATTCTGGGCTTTCACTGTAGGAGCTGCTGTCTACATAGTGATACCTTTTAGGATTCCATCCCTGGCATGTGCTTCTTACTGTTATTGATGACTTGCAAGAATCCATTAAATAATTACTAGTAATATTTTCCAGTGAATCTCACAAGTTAAATTAGTGAATCTTCTCTTCATTGCAATAAAATAATGAAATAGCACACAAAAAAGTCTTTCATTTTTTTTGCAACTGCATCAAGAACTTTCAGGATAAATGCAATGCTTGCAGAAAACCATATTTTTTTGCATCAGTTTGGTAAACGTTATTGTATGTGAGGAGTAAAAGACATTTTAACCTAAAAAAGGCTGGATGTGCACTCCCAGGTTTTGATAAAAATTTATTCCTCATTCTATATGTAATGTATGAATCAAACAAGACCTTTAAAAAGTGCTGCTCTTCACAGAATTGCAAATCTTCAAACTATTTTAGGAACATTTAGGCCAACAGGCTCTTTTCATGTCAAACAAGTTATTGTCTATTATGCAGGAGTGAGGCAAAGAACCAAACCGATCCAATCAAAAAGTTATATTCAGCGTGTCTGACTTTCTGAGACAGATTTGTATATACCTGATCCCAAAATATTTTTGTAGCATAATGGCAATTCCTTATTCAACTGTAAATGTGTTTTCTTGTGCTCTAATGAAGCAGTTAATCAACTACAAAACATACACTCTTTATATCAGTAAGTAGTTTTGTATACATCCTTGCCTGCATTCACCAAATAGTTACCGATATAAATAAAGATATTACAGTGGGAGGTTTTTTTTATGCCACAGGCAACTCAGATGCCTAAGAATAGGACCCCAGTGCTAAGGAGAGATCACATACCTAAAAAAGAGTGTGTACATCCTTTATTCTCAGTATGCAAGCTGAAATAAAACCTCTGAAGTGCTGGGGCCTGAGTTGTGGGCCCCAAGTTGGAGTTGACCTGTGGATGAGTCACAACCAGTAGAATGTTTTGTTTTTTCTATTGGCTTCATGGTCCAGAAGCAGAACCTGGCCCACCTGGGTCTCTGTGGCTCTGCCCTCACCCAGGTGGTCATGGTTGGGGTGGTGCGTGAGGCCAGGGTTATATTAACCAGGAGCCGAGTAGGTAGAAAAGCTTCTTGTTGTGTGTGATTTCTGTTGAGGCTGGTTGCATCTTGCTGAGCTCTCTTGGTGGTGTCCTTCCATGTGAAGGGCCGCTGAGGAGCCATCTCTGTCTGTTGTGTCCAGCAGGCCATGCTGGCACCACAGTGGGCAGCGAAGGAGCTGGGCCCACAGGAACTTAGGGCAGGATTGTTTGAAAGAAGACTTCCGAGAGGATGTTGCTGAGTTCAGTGCTGGCCTGTGTGATCAGGTAACTGATGGCAGCATAAAATGATGGTGGCTGAACCAGCACAACACAAACACAGCAAGACCTTCAACAATATGGCAGATTACTGGAGTGTTCAAATGTATTTTTTTTCAACACTCTTGAACTTAAGATGGAAAATTAAAGTGCACCTGAAGTTTCTTTATTGCTATTAAAAATTCTGTAACTTTTCTGCATATAATTTCATTATTTTCTGTTTGTGTAGCAATTGTGGAGCCTTCCTTAGATAGGCTTTAACATGGAGTAAATTAGCTGCTAGTTATTTATTTAAAGATTTTTTTTTGCATTATGTGTGCTATATACTGAGTCTACTGAATCATCATTTAATTAAAACATTCTTCACTTGTCCAAAATTATCTGGAAACTATGTAAGAAGTATTATATAGAAAATTTATATGTAAGAAGTATCATACAGTAAGTTTCTCTATAAGGAACTATATAAAAGTATCGTGGAAATGATATAATATACAGCTTCTAGAACACAGCTTGCCAGATAACAAAATCCAACTTTTAAGAAGGAAGCTATTAGATGTTAATACTCCATACCAACAGATGTTTCTTTTGCATTCTCAAATTAATGTGCAGTGTGGCCTTATAGCAGGACTAAGTAGATAAGAGTTCTATTTCTTCTAAACTTTTGTGTGGTTTGAAAGACTTGGTTTTAGGAGTCAATGATAAAGATTATCCCTTCTTATATGCAACTTTTTGAAGTCAATTTATCCTTCCTGCATGGTTTGCTTTTTGAGTAAATACGCTCTCTGGTGGAGGGAATGCAAACAGAGAAGCTTCTATTAATTACAAAGTAAAAGGCAATGTTACTTTGGACCTCAAAATACGATGTTATCACCTAGAAAAGCTAACAGCTTTTGTTGTTACTTGGTCTACCTGTAGCTTTGTAGCTTTGTAACGAGATCTCCATGTCAGCTGAAGCTGTGAGATTTTTGCTAATGCAGTAACATGGTAGGATGCTTACTGTTACTGCAAGTTGAAGTGCGCTTGTGTTTTTCTGATGTGAGCGGAGATATTTTAGATGTCAACTGAATGGATTCCAGAATTGCATTGCAGAGTAAAAAGGAAATATGTTGCAGCTTATGTACAAAAAAAAACCCAGAGCTGGGCTAGGATAAAAATCTCTGTGTCAACAGTCGCTTCTGCATAGTTGCTTTGAAGGCTCTTACCTATGCTATTTAAAATACTTTCTGTTAGCAAATAGCTGACAGTAACTGTCAGCATGTAAAGACCTGCTTCAGGTCAGATTGTCTCCATGTACAATATTCAGAAAAGTCTGTTTGGGCATAATTTCTAAAATGCCATTTGTAAGTCTATGAAGAGTTTTATCACTGCCTGATATTAGAAGTGCAACGTCTTGTTCCTGTTGGTTGAATGTGCACGATTAATAATTTCAGTTCACTGCATATTTTCTGACGATCATGTTGCTAATCTTAATCAGTGTCAAGTTTCTATAGCAACTGGCATTTAAGAGTGAGAGACAATAATGTGTGTTGCTATCACTATTAGCTACTAGAAGTAATGGAGAAAATGAAAATAGATGTCCAAGTATTTTACCATGTACTGTCTTCCAGCTCTTAAATAACTTGGATTGAGATATTTGGATAGCATAAGATCCTATTAGTGTATATTGATTTAACTAGACAGCAAATAATGTAATTATTTAAATTGGTCATATTTTTTTTCAAAAACATTGAGCAAGGAAGGCTACAGTAAGCACAGTCACTTGTGGGTTTGTCTTTGATCAGTGTGTGTATAGCATAACCAATATAATGTGTTAACAGAGGTAGCAAAAGCTTTGCAAAACCCTGTCGCTTTAATCATTAGTGCAGTCCAGGAGGAATAGGTAGGTTCTAGTAACAGCGGGAAGGTGCAGAGACCACAGCAAAGCACAGGAGGCAAGCCTGTTAAGATGTTTGGAAGAGTGTTTCCATGCGTCTGCAAGCATGTAGCTTGGGATGCTAAAGTCACTGGCAGTTTTTCTTAAGCAGGTTTGGTTTGTACAGTATGACACACAGAAACATTGGGATAAATAGGTTTTGTGACAGACATTTATTTAAAACCAGTATTTTACACTGGCACACCTTTCTAAAAATACCCGAACACACAGCTGAAGCAAGGAATGTAGTCAATATTTCATTGATTCATGCATTATTATCAATATGACTTTTAATATATTTTAATTTCTTGTATCTTAAATTTAATGAAGCACCTGGAAATGCCTGACTTCATAGCAGATGCATCAGACTACTCCATTAGACACATGTATGACCCAAATAAAGGTGGAGATGAACCTTTTCCTAACAAGTTTTAAGTTACTGTAAGAGGAGAAACAGATAATAAAATTTACACTTGTATTAAATTTGGACTTGTAAGCTATAATTGGAGAAATTTTTATGTAAGTGTCTAGCTGAATCACTCAGGTTATGCTCCAGGTGTTTTTTGATTTTAGGTAGCAATTCAGCTTTTTAGTTTTACTTTGTTTAGTGTAGTGATGTCTCTAGAGGAAACATAGTGAACAGAAAAAAATAAAAGCATTAGGCCACTTGGTGGTGTAATATGCAAAGGAAAACGAATCTGTCATGTTCAAGTGAAGGAAATGTACGTAACAGACTGTTTTTATTTGCGTATTATCTGATTAAACACAGTACAAGACATTATCACGAACATCTACTTTTTAAAGACCTTGAAGTTCAAGCAGGTAGTCAAGTACGTTTTGCAGGGCAAATTCTGGGTTTAGTTCAGCTCTTAGTGAAGGTGTTTGCATTCAAGCTATTAATGGTCTGTTAGTTGGTTCAGAAATCCAGAACCAGTTCAAAGCGGAAAATTTGTAATTTCAAACTGTAGAGGGCCACGTGGAATCTGCAGCCCTCCTGTGTGTGACTTTACTAACAGCTTTGGTTTTTATCTGCTAGAGTCTGGCATCCTCACATTCACAACAGCTGCAGCAGCTTCTCCTCAACTCTTTGTGTTTTATACACATGACAGATCTTGAGAGAAGCTGTGGCATTGCAGAGCTTTGGGAGATAGCTTGAACTGCACAAGCTGTGGCAAGAAAGCTGGGGTAATGGGCACCAGCAGTATGGTACGCTGTCCTGCAAATGCATAAAGCCACCAAAGTTACATGTGAGCTTGCGCGGTGATACTGAAACACTTGTGCAGTGAATACCAAAAGGGAGAGTCATGTGGAAGATCAGGTTGGTGGGGCCCATTTATTTTTCTCCGTACAACAAGAAGGTCCACCCTTCCATCGCCTTTTAGTTCAAACTTCTTTTAGGCAGGTACAAAATGTTTGAGCTCAGCAGGATGCCACAGGGTCTGCAGAGCAATGTGTGCAAAGACAAGAATTTATACTGTATGCACTGGTGTTCGTGTCAAGAGAGAAAAGTGAGGATAAAAGGTTCAGTATAATGCTGCTCTGCAAATTCTAGCAGAAGTAAACATCTTCCATGCTAAGTAAGACCTACTAAGGAATGTCAGTTTTAGTCAAACTGTTATTCTGAAATGGTAATAAGAATTTTCTTTTCTGGGGGAAAGAAAAAGCGAAGGAAAAAAGAGGAAGTTTCCGTTCCTCTTTGACTGAAACATCAAAACAACAGTTAGGTTTCATTTTCAGATGGAGAAAGGGAAAAATAAAGATGTTTTGACTGATAGTTGAGTTTGGTTTGGTTTGGCTTTTTAGCTGACAGCCTAGAAATGAAGTAAAATTTAAGAACTTAAGCCTGGGCTGTTCAGATTAAACTGAAGATAGGATTTAGCCTTGTCTTTGCTAATTGTACTGAAATTAAGTACTAAAATAAGTAGCAGGTACTCGCTAATTTTAAGAACAAGTGACCAAGGTAGTGTCCCAATGGGTGCTAACCTCCTGAGACCTTAGCTTAGATGAATTTATCTGTATCACATTATTATATTCCTGTGTCAGTCCAGGATGTATAGCTGAAGTGAGAACTTCACGTGTTGGCTGCAAGAGCTGTAAAGAGGGGTTTACAATTTAAATCAATATGGAGCATACTCCTGTGTTGTAGAACACAGTGATGGTTGATCTGTTACTTATCACTCATTGGTGTGGGTGATGACATCCTGGGTCATGTTTTCCCAGAATACCTTCAGCATCCACAGATTTTTATATAAATTAAACATGAAATGTTTTTTACTTTCCTATAACAAGCCAGGTAGCTTGATCTCATTATGTTGTACATATTATCTCCTGATACAAGTGGTACTTACGGCCAAAGATGTAGTGTGGATGGGGAACACAAAGTTTGTAGCATACTTTTATAGCTCCTGTGATATCCTCCACATTTTTGTTCCCTGAGTGAAAGCTTGGGGAGGGACACCATAAACAGGGTGTACTGTAGTATCACCTGACCCTTTAGATGGCTGATTATATGTAACCAAAATCATACTATTTCAGTATCCAAATATTAAGTATCTGCTGCAGGCTATGAACCTCTTAGAAATAACTACTTAGAATTTACTACTGTGTAGAAATTTCTAAGAACATTTGATTTAAGCTTCTGCCTTTTTCTTCTATTCTGAACCCACTCAGTAGAATACAGAGTCTTTAGAAGAGACTGGCTGGGATCATAAAGTTGACAGTTGCAGGAAAGAAATGAAATTAAATGAAAACAATGAGAGATTTGTCTGGCTAGGCTGATTAACTAGAACCCTGCACCAGTTCTAGTTCTTCCAAAGTCTAGCCTGATGTGGAATGAGAGGCGAGATAGATGCAACCTGTGGAAGGAACATGGCTCCACTGGACTGATTATGCATCTCTTTATTATGCTGCCCTTCTGTTGAGAGGGTTTGCTGAAAAAAAAAAAAAGTACTAAATGACAACTATATGATCAATTGTTTTTATCACCTTTAAAGAAAAAATAACTCATTTGCTCAAAGGAGTGGGGGAAGGAGTTGAAGGATTTAAGCATTTAACTGTTCAGATGGAGTCTGTTTGGTTAGACCTGAATTCCTTATGTCATTGCTCATTAATGTTGTTGTACCAAGTGTTTATGCATGAGTGTCTGAGAAGAACTGGATGTGATCAATTCAAAATGGCCTTGTCAGACTGCATGAAGGTTTCTCTCTGAGATATATATGGAAATGCATGCTTTATGATTTATTCTGACAGGGTATTCACATTGCTGCTTTAAGTATTTCTCCAGATCTTTTCACAGTAGATGATCAATTAGTGCTTTATGTATTCTTTCGATTAATTTTAAACATGAAAACAATATGGCCACTTCTCATAGGATTTTTATGTGTCCTAGGAAATGAAATCAATCAGATCAGTGATCTGTCTGGTTCTGTCACCAAGAGGTTCCGTGGAGATCTGCTTCTTATTGCAGTGATTTCCTTGTTTCCCCCTCTAGTAGAAGGTTAAATGAATTATAGCACTCTGTAGGCCCCAGGGCAAGAATCAGATTCTGAACTGGGAATTGGAGTGGACTTTTTGTGTAGGATTTTGTAAACCCTTCTTTCAGTATTCTTGTCTCCAAAGGAGACTACTAATTCTAAAACTGCTTAACTTTACAGGTTATGAAAGTTTGCGTGGAGTTGCATTAGGCAACTTAAATGTGTGGTGGCATAGTTGTATCCTGATATTGAACATTTCTTTCTCTGAAGGACTTTGTCTTGCATGCTAAGGATGGAATGATCCAATATTATTTTAAGTTTTAAGCTCACATTTTTGTCTTTTACCCTTAGAGCAGGAAGTTCTCAAGGCTTCCTCAGACAAGAAGGTATTTTGTTTTTTATCAGTTTTAAATTTTCTGTCCTTCATTTCATTCACATGCCCTTGTTTTTCCACAGAGAAAGTCATGGACTTCAGTCATAGTTATCTGCATGCTGTATTTTCTTGGAAAACTGAAACTGGTTGTGTTTAACCTCATAGCAAGCTACCTGGTGTTTTTGACCTAAAAACATAGTACATTGAGCCATATAAGTTCTTGCTTTCAGTGGTTTTTTTGTTTCTTCTTTTACGTTTTTTAAGGAGCAATTTTTCATCTTTGTTGATGCGGGGTATAAGTTGAAAATGTGTATTCCAGAGAATAAATCAACCGAAAATGGGAGTATACATATTATATTTGGTTTAAGGTAATGTGATTATTCTAGTGGAAAGAGCCTAAGTTGTGACATTTTGAATGCTTAGTGTAGCTATTTTTTTCTCTTAAATGTTGTCTTTATTGAAATATCTGATCATTAGAGGTATTTCTAAACGTAGCTCCTGGTCTCAAGCTACTCCTAAGTACTGTTGCCAAAGCTATACATAGGAAGCGGTTCAGGAAGTTTAAACCGTACATTAGATGGCACTTTCAGAGTCCTTGCTGGACCAGCAATATTGCTGGAAATGTTTGTTTCAGATAATCTATAAGAGGATGTTGCAAATTTTTTCTGCTTTTTATAGAACCTGTTCTCATTTTGCAAACACATGCTAGGTAAAAAGGGCAACGCAACTTCAGAAAAATAATTTAACATTTTCACTTGATTTAATTGGAGGCATAAATATAAGAGTCATACTTATTCAACTGAAACCTTGTATTTATTATTACCTCCCAGAATTCTTGCTTTATAGTGCAGAGCAACACTTCACAGTTGCCAAGTTTCACTGGAGATGAAGTGATAATCTCTGGCTGTAAGTTGTAAATTGCTTTGGGATAAAAGGTACTGCATAAATGTAAATTGTTACCTTATTAAATGCAAGTGTAGCATAACAAGGTTTTCAAATTACTAATGAGTATTTTCTTTGCAAGTCTGATGGCTTTTTTTAAAGATAAAATAGCACTGGCTTTATTTCATCAGCCTAAAAGGTTCTTATCTAGCACATTGTAATACTTACTTTTATCGCTATAAACAAACATTATTTAGAAGAATTGCAGAATAAAATAAGATAAAGTTTACAATGCTTTTATTAGTCTTAATGTTTTGATTACCATTCAGATTGCTTATTTTTCTGTTTAAATATTTTGTGATAATACTTAATAATTTATTTTTTTTGGTCTTGTTGCTGTTTTCAACAGCACACAAGTCAAAATGTCATAGAATCTATTCTGGATGTGCAAAGTCATTAAAGATGTGAACATCAAAACCACTGTGAATGAGATCATTTGGAAGATATTTAACTTAAGTACTGATTAATACCATTTTAAGATGCTTCTGTATTTGTATTACTTCAGTTCCTTCCCCCCATTTATATGCTTGTCTTTTAATAGGGTGAAGGAACAAATATCAATGAGACTATAATATAAATGAGTGTTTTTGTCAGTAGGCTGCAAGATCATGAAATTCATACGAATGTAATTGTAGTTGTTAGAAAGTGCTAGGATGTCAGTTCTACCTGAGCAAATTTCCCCCTTATTTGAGCAACCCTAAGAATACAAAGACTTGTTTACATACCAATGACTGAAACTTGACAGTTAATATGCTTTAAATGATTTTTGTTTCACAGAATTACTTTATCCATAGAAGAAATGGAGGAAAATAGCAGGGTTTTAAGTAGAAATTGCTTAGGAAGGAGAACCATAGCTAAGCACATCCTTGTATGTGGAGTGAACAGGGGGAAAAACTCTCAAATAATTGGAAATTGTGAAGTTCTGTTACAGTTGTGAGCAAACCAGCAAGCGAAGGTTGATGAGAAAGGATAAGACCAAGTAGCAAAAAACCTATTAAGGCTTAAATAATGATACAACAGGTATTCCCACAGCATGTAAAAACAGATTTTTGTTGGACACTGAACTTTTAGCAGGTCCAACATTGTTTCATCTTGTGCTGAACTACGTTCATAACAGGTACTTAAGAATACTAAGTGATGTATATAAATGATGAGAGTTCTATGCATCTGTGTTTTAGCAAGTCTAATTTCACTCTCAGAGCATGTTCACATCAGGTAAACACTGTCATTCTGTGTTTTGATTTGATTCATTGTTATTCTGACATAATCCATGATGTAAAACATGAGAAGGGAGTAACAGTAGTACAGCAATAGGGAGTATGGTGAAAACTGACACTACATGTTCCAGAGGTGTGTTGCTCAGCCAGCCTCACGGCCGAATGGGAACAGAAATCTGTACCTTTTGCACTTGGCATGAGTGCACATAGATACAAAGTTGAAGGGATATTAAGTATCTATAAATATCAGTACCAAAATGAAGTTATGTTTATGTTCTGTAGAGGTACATCTAAGGCATCTGTTTTAACAGCTTTCTGCCTCATCCTCTGATGGTCAGCTACGAACTGACATGCCTCGTTGGGGATGAACAGTGAAGGAGTGCAGACAAAACTAATAATATTTAACTTAGGTCCTCTACCTGCAGCTCAGGGTAGCAGTTAAGCATGACTTTAAGAGTCATGGTTCAGAATTCAAAAGTAGAATTGTACATGCAATATCAGCTATGATATTTCTTGTTATTTTCTTGGAGCAGAAGGAGAAAGGAGAGTGTGCAATTTTTGAGATTTCTTAATGGTTTCCATGTACTGGAATATTTAATGATGTTTCTTACATAAGTAAATACTGTTTAGGTATTTTAATTTGTATTTTTGTATGCTGTACTATAGAAATTAAGTTAGTGTTTATGCAGTAGTTCGTTATGATGCTCTGTATTTAATCAACTTTGTCAAGGAGTGGTGGAATGAGGACTTATGATCAGAGCTGAGGCACAGAGGCCCAGCAAGGATAGGGAGCCAGGGTGGACTGGAGTATCTCTAATTACAGAGAATAGTTGGCTTCATCACGTGTTATATAGTAGGGTCACAGGTCTGTTGAGTAAGGACAGTTCAAGGAGAGGTGTAGCCTGATCCCAAGTCTCACATAAACCTTTAGTTACACTGATTTTTTTTCTCTCTCTGTGATCTCATGAACTCTTTATTTTATAACTAGTGTTACAGCATGTTTCCTCCTCGCTATGTTTGATTTCTCTCATCTCTTGCTGAGTGTATTATTTTAGTTGTTGCTCAGTACATGATCTTGAAAGACTTGTAACACTAAATATAAATAAAAAAGTAACAGCCTGTTCTGTGAAATGATAGTATCTGCTAAAAACCGAAGGAAGTGAAGTACAATAGCTTTATTCTAGTTGTTTTTAAGTTAAATTATTTTCCACTTTTACTACCATTTTGTACTTAGGCAAATACTGTGTTCACTCAGGAGAGCTTCAGAAAAAAATGCTAGATAGATAAATCACCATGTCTTGGTTTGTCCCGTTCTTTGGGTAGGGAAAGATTATGTATGGCTCTGGTCTTTAACATGCAGATGTTCTACAGCTTCTTCTGGATGCCTAACTCAGTGGTGCCTGAACACCTTCCTATCTGCCTAGAGGTATCATGGTGTATTCCACTGAAGTGATTAAAATTGAAAGCCTTTACATTTATAACCAAAGAAAACAAAGCATATGGCTTAACTGGGCTATGGTGTGCTAAATTGAGGAGTAAGGGTATAAACGTGATGACTTGCCTTATGCAACAGGCAGCTAATTAAATAATAACCTTTTCAGTTAAATGAATGAGTCTTCACACCTTGAAATAAGGTCAGACTTCTCATAGGCTCTGTTAATAGATTTCAAGCCTCTTTGGATTAGAAATAGACTGTAACATGCATTGACCATAGGCTTCATGTTATTTTCCTTATGCCGAGAAAGCTTGTTCTGTGAATGCAAGATTCAAGGCACTTGGCAGCCAGGATGAGTCTCTCTTTTTGTAATACCACCATCTTGGTACTGTGTTAGAGAACTAAGATCAGGTTTTACAAAGGTTAACAATACCTGAATTCTTATGTTGGGCTAGGTAGTTGGGGATTTCAGCCCACACTGACATGTTCTAGAGATCAGAAGTTGATAGTGATATTTGATGACCAGCAAGAGAGAAGAGAAAACCAGACAGAACCGCTTGTCTGTTTCTTGTTAGGAATGCTAAGTTCATGAACACTTACATGCCGCCTCCTTGGAACAGTTTAGCTTAGCCCACAAGGGAAAAAGACTCTTCTACAGTTACTTGTTAGCATAACTCCTGGAGTATTTTAGCCAAAATTCATTCAAAACTCAATTTTTTTTCTAGAAATCAAGGCACTTTAGGATTACTTAAGTGCAAACAACAGAAGAATTTGAGCTCTCTGTTGGCTTTTATTATAAATAATTCTGAGTTCTGTTAAACAGCCTTCATTTGCCACTGACTGATGCAGATCTTCAGCTACTGCAAGTTCACAGGAAGTAAGATGAGCATGTATTTTGTATCAGCTGTGAAAATATGCCATTGAGAGACACCTATGCAACCAGTAAGTCAACAGAGAGGAATTAAGCTTATTGTTCACTTCACAAGGCAGTCCAAAACTGAAGTGCTGCAGCCACACTTCTGAATGATTTGTACTGTTCAGTACCACATCCATCTGCATAAATATGCTTCCTTGCAGAATTTAGATGAATAGAGATGCCTCCTCTTTGGCTTTATTAATGTCATTTATTTTTAATAGAGAGGAAAATTGAAATAAGTTCTTTATGTGAAGTCTGTTGAGGAAAGGAATCTGGGGAGAAAAACTTAAAAGTTAATTTTTTTTTTATCTTGAAATCTTGTGCTTAGTAAGTGTTTAAAAATTTCTGGCAGTCCTGTTAGTAAAAATAATTATTCACAGCCTTCTGGGTGTTGTGGATCTTTTCATTTTATATGTTCAAAAGAAAGGGGGATTCTTCCAAATCCTCAAATGTACAAAAGTACATTAATTCCATTTTCATCACATTTCTTCATTTGCATGGATTTTCAACCCAGAGATTTAGCAGCAATGTGGGAAGGCAAGCTTTTTTTTTTTTTCCCTTTTTATTTTTTTCCAGGAGGGCATTTTGGGTCATTTTAGATGAAAGAAACTTCAGTTCATGCTATTATGTTGGTTTCCTGGTTACAGTTCAGTTTTGATTCCTCCTCTAGAGGACACACGAAAGGGAAAAATGTTGGCAACTATATTGGACCTTCGGGTTGTTGTGTTCCTTTTTAATTCTAGCACAGATTCTAGTTAATAATTTTGAATAACGTCAGCCTTCCTTCTCAGGTTAGTCCCACTGATTATCTTTTAAGTGGAAGGATATTTATTAATAGGGACTGCTTATGTAGAACTCTGCTGGTCAGTGTAACTCAAAGCGATGGCTCTTGTTTGTTTGATCAGGGGAATATGGTTTCTTAAAAACAGAGTAGACTTGCTCAGCTTAACTAAGTGCAAGCTAACACTGCTGTTTACAAGAACAGTTCCAGGCACTCCAAGCACTGCATGATGCAGAGGCTGTGAGGATGTCCACCAAACAAGGATTTTTCTGATGACATCATAGTTTAGGGTTCAATGTAGTGGAAAGGCACAGGAGGGAAGGTTGAGCGGTGTTTTCATGGAAAGGGGAGTTCTGAATAGTGCCACTGCTAGTGACTAATCCCTAAAATATCAGTAAGCGTGTTATATCTTTTGTATAAAAGAATTTTCCTGAAGGAAAATGCTGAAGTGACCTCTCTGTGTGAATCCTGTGTTACATCTACTGCAGGTGCAATGATGAATCACATTGCTCTTCTTTAATTAATTATCTAAATATATTAGAATAAGGAGATTTTTGGCCATTTACATGGGTGCTTAGGAAGAACATCTTCTAAATCAGAGCTGTAGGAATTCTTGGTGTCCATAGCAAATTTGGTCATATTCTTTCTTCTCTATTTATTTTTAGCCAAATGTTGTTTTATGTTTCACTGTCTTTTAGTAATCATGCAACTACTTGCTGAACATTTTACGATGGGTCTGTTTCTCTGGGAGTGACTGGTACTCTGAGTATTCTTGATGACAACTGGTACTTCATAAATGCAGGATATTAATAGCATAAGAGCTTTATTACTTGTCATTTAGAGTTTTACAGGTTGTTTCTGTTAAAGAGAAATAATCTTTATGTGGAAAGACAAATAAAAGCAGTTCCTTATTCACAGACGGTACATATAGTACTGCTTATCTAAACATGGTTGGGGTCAAATGGCAGCAAATAATTTCTTGGCTTGTAGTTCCTAGTCCTTTGTTTTAGAAGGTGCACGTGCTCTCTTGCTTTCTCTCAGGGATGTATCACCATGCCTTTCTTTCTGTGTCCCTGACGTTCCTGCTATCTGCCCTTTTTTTGCCTCTGGCTGCTTCATGTTGCCTTTATGTAGTTGCATGTGACTCTGCCAAAAATCTTCAGGCTGATTTTGGCATTCAAACATGAAGGGAAACCTCAGTCCACCTAGCCCAACTTCTAGAACTTTAGGGTTGCAGGAACTGTGTTGGGAGTGGTGGCCACCTTGTTACCATGAAAAAATGACTGGTAAGATGCTCTCACAGTGGCGTGTTGCTCCTGTACCTGCCAGCCTGAAGGCAGTTTAGAAGACTACCAGTAGGTCAAACCCCATTCCTAGGGAGCTGCCGGATCTTCAGTATAACGCTTTAGCCATTGAGCCACTGAAGAGCTTGAGTGCCTAGTTCATGCACCTAAAGACCTTGGGAAGACAACGAGTAGCTTATGCCACTTGGAATGTCAGTGTTGTGCCGTCTCCTTTTTCACTCATTTTATTTGAGCATCTTATTCAGCTTTTAGGTCAGCATTGATTCTCCAGCAATACTGCAGAGAACTGAGATTTGGATACAAATGCAAGGGTATCTGACATGGCTTCAGATTTGGTAGTACAGGAACTACAGCTTCTGTGTGGAACTGAAGTTCATACTTCATTGTCTTAGTTTCACGGTCAGGTACACATTTGCTTAACAGTAGGGAGCATCTGCTTTTGTGGATCTATATCCATGCTCATCACAGAGAAAACATTGCCACTGTCATTAGAATGAACAATTTCTTATACCTTGTGATTATCAGACTGGTATTAGCAGGTTGTTGGATTTTGTGTTCATATGATACCTGTTACTTCTTTTTCATGGATTTTGATAGCCTTAGAACTATTTTTTTTGTTTTGATTAACATTAGAATATAACTCATTAAAGGGTTCTCTGTCTGATGTGCACTCTGACAGCTGCTTTGTTGCTAGAGTGGTCAAGGCTTCATTGTGCTAGGTGTTCTAGCTGCCTGTGGGAGGATGGTCCTTATCCAAAATATCTTGTTATCTAAGTGCAAACCACAATGGAGCTACAACTTTTTATATTTTGGTGATATTACAGCTCAGAATACTTTCCTGTACCTTTACCCAATTATATTTTCAGTGACTACAAGTGTGATTTGCATCAGCTCCCATTAGAAAGCTAAAGCTTTTAAAACTTAGGAAAATTTTCAATCTCACAGTTTCATTTGTTCATATATTTGTACCTGTATGATCTGTCATGTGCCTGGATTTAAAATAAATGAAACGCAAAGAGTAGGTAGAAGCCGAATTGCTGCATGGCGCTGCTGTGGAGTTTCTGTGCGGTAAGACAGGCGCTTTCAGGGATGACCAGTTCACTGTGGCTGTCGCGGTGCCCAACAGATCTGCTACTTCTGAATATGTTCATTTGGTGTTTATACAGAATGAGTTCAGAGTAAGGGGACAGAGTATTGTTGAGGTAGATAGTATCTGGGAATATGGAAAGAAAGAGATTGCTAGGATTGAGACGTAATTCTGATGGTGTTACTGTGTTTACCACCCAGTGACTGGGTGTCTGCTTGCTTAGATGATTCTAGGGGTAAAGAATTGTGTCAGGGTTTTATTTACACTGTTTATATTCTTTTAGAATGACATATGTCAGCTTTTCTTTAAATGTGATTCTTCTGATGTAACTTGAACCTTTGTTTTATTTATTTATTTTTGGGGGCATTTTGTTCAAGCTTGTTCTCTCTCCCCAGTGCTAATTAATTATGCTTTTATCCTAGATATTATACAGTGCACTATGAAGCAGTTATTGAAAGGTTATTTCATGTACTGAAGGAAAGAATGAAGGTCTATTGAGATAGGAATATAAAATGATAGGACAGTGTTGCAATTCAGATAAACATAATGGGTTATTTAACTTACATGAGAGGTAAATATTATGCTATAGAAAGTTCTCATTTATATCTTTACTGTAATATAAGCTAGTATAAAATACTCTTCTTTAAAAGAGTGAGTAATTTTGACTGAAGTGGAAACTATGTGCATAGTTAGTAATTGCTATTCTCATCATAGTAGCAAAGTAAAAATATGTAGTATTACTTTGGGGATGCTATTTTGGAAGAAAGAATGCTGTGTTTCAAGGCTAGTGGAAAGTATGATTAATGCTTTAGAAATGAATTATTTTGGAAGTTTTTATGTGTGGAGTTACAGCCATACCACTATAAAGACTTAGTCCTGGGTTCTAAATGAGCTTGAGCCCTCCAGTTCCTTGTATGAGATGTTTAAAGGTCATGTCCCTTTTAGGGCTTTTAGTTCTAAAAGTAATAAAGCAGAAATAGCTTTCTCTTTGAAATCTTTCTAGCAGAGGCAAATATTAAATGCAAATTCAGTTGAGTTCCTTAGTAGTTCTGTTTTTACTGACACAGTTGGTTCTGGGGTACTCGCCTGTTTTCTTCACGGTGTCCGTCCCCTATAGCTGATGTTTACAGCTGCTACCCCAGCTGCTTACAAGCAGGCGGCAGCTTACAGCTGATGTGAAGAAGTGACAAATGAAGTTGCAGTGATCTGCTAGTTTCTGGGTGTCTTTCCTTTGGTCCTCTGATAGTGGAAAATAGTTTGAACTACGGTGGTTATATAGGTTGTATTTCTGGGAGAATGGTGATGGAATCATTGAACGACATGAACTTCCTATCCAAAAGGAAGAGTCACTCTTTGAGCTAGTTTGTACTGGAAGGTTTATAGTGCCACAAGGATCTGATGAAGTCAGAATGAGGCAATGCAGAGATATGATTTGCAACCCAAAATTACAAAATAGAAAAAGAAAAATCTTGATACTGTCATTATCAGAAATTAAGTGAAACGAGTAAAGTGGAGAGTTTTATGAGAGAAAGCAAGAACAGGAATGGAAGACCAGCAGAGCGTGACTTTGGAATGGAAGCAAGACCATACTTTTTAACCCCCTGGGATGCAGTGGTGCAGGAAGTAGATGTTCATTCCTTGTTCTTAGTAGTATTTTCTCTGAAAAGTTGTTGTGAATACAGTGTAAATTTGTCAACTACACAACTTGTTTGGAGAGATTGCAGTGATATTTCATGGTGATATCTTACTATTTTTATCAAATTTTAAAAATCAGGTTCAATTCATATGTTGAAAATTTTATGGGTAGAAAGGAACTAAATATTACCTGAAAGATGTAAGGGATTCAGGACACCAGATGAGAACAGTGGCCTATAAAAATCTTTTTTTTTTTTCTTGTGAAATATGATGGAAATCTTCACCACAGTGAAGCAGTTCAAAGTCACAGTTTGTAAAGCTATTGTTTGCAGTGCAGATGTGGAAACCAACCTTGTCATTTTTCACTCATGTTCTGTGTGCTCCTCAGCCTAGAATCCAGGAAAGCTTTGGAAACCCATAGCTAACATTGTAATGGTGTATGGCTTTACCACAGTGTGAATTCCTTTTAATGTCAGTTTCTCTATGGGGGATTAGCCACCACAGATGTCACAGATCCTAGGAATATCTTCCATGATAAAAAAAAATGGAAAGCTGGCATCTCAACTGTCATTTAATAGTCTACAGACTTGTTAATTTATGTTTTTTATGATATTTGATACCTACAGATACAACAAACCTGTTCTTAAAGTGCTTGCTGGTTTGATTGCAAAATGTGTATTAATTTATGTTCTTGTAGAACAGTTAGATTATAAAATGCCACATTATCTTTGCTTTGAGTCTTTTAACATATCAGTGGATCTTCCTAATATATATGTTTTAAAGCAAGGTTTTTTGACTAATAACTTCTCCCTCCCTTTTGTCTCTCTCTCCTCCCTGTGTAATGTAAGTCTAAAATGCTGATTAAGGTCAAAACAAGTTTATGCCAGTTAAAAACAGACATATGGAAAGTTCCAGCACTGAGCCCCATAAGCTATGAGGGAGGAATTTATAGCCTTGCAATGCTCCCAGCGCTTCTCTTTAATTAACTTCTCTCAGCATCCTAGAATTCTCAACAACAATCTGCCTGACAACAGGGCACCCTCTATATCTGTCTATAGTAGTAATCGCTCTACCCAGCAGTATTCTATATAGACGAGTATATCAGGTGTTTTGTGACCTCCACCAAACTGTTATACTTCTTTGTTCTGCATTGAGGATGTGATAAAATAAGTTGGCTCAATTGTTTTGCTCTTGTTGAAAAAAATCATATCCTGCCTTCCACTTTACTGATTTTACTTGTAAAGGCACGTTTATTTCTTCTTTGTAAGAAATAGCCGAAAAGACAGAATTCCACAATGCTTTCAAGCATGTAATCACATGTATTTCTCTTGTAAATACTGTTGTTCTTTTATATGGAGTTTTCATTTGCTTGCTTCAAAAGGAGGACACTTAGCTGTCCTCTGGAGGCAAAAAGCCAGACAAGTGTGGCAGTATTTGATCCTTACGAAAAGCAGGTTCTCCAGATCTGTATTCTGATAGCAATCTAAAAAATAAACCACATTATTCCTTGCTTATCCACCAGAAAAGCTATGTCTGTAGCCCCAGCATGACACAGAGAGCCCATGCTTATTAAGTTCTCTAGCTGCTACCTGTTAAGACCCTAAGGTTTTTTTCAGAAGTACTCCTTTCCAGAATACTTCACCTATAAATATGACCAGCTGTATTTGTTCACAGGTCTATGATCTCACATTTGGCTTTCTTTGTATCTGTTCTTAAATTGTATATAAACTGCTTGTTCTTGCTAGAATTCAGATCTCTATTAATCGTGACCTGCAAACTTTGTCAATATTTATGTATTATCTTCTTTGTCACCATTGAAAACATAAAACACCACTGACCACAGATTCATCTTGTCTTAATAATGATTCAATTTTTAATTAATTGATGTTTGCCTGTTTGTTCCTTACTAATTATTAATTGAAATTAAGAGTATTTATTAATCAAAGATCTCACAGCAATTGAAGTGCTTTATGTCTGTACCTCCCACCTTCATCAACCAAACATGTTATTTCATAAAAAGACTATTTAGATTTGATGTAACCTTTACTTCTTCAAGCTACCTTGTGATCAGAAGTTACATAAACATCCAGAAATTTACCTCCTTCAGTTTTTAGAATATTGCTAAAAGCTCTTTTGTAGGAACTACAAAAATATGGTAAGTCATAACGTATTGGTATACACTTGTCACTGATTATTCTAATGACT
>JAVSBS010003549.1:17500-19935 GCA_033124195.1 Coracias cyanogaster | reverse complement strand
GTGGATATGTCCAAATTGACTGGGGCATTAATTCTATCACAGAACGTAGGGAAAGCTGTAGCACCCGCTGAGGTTCAGGGTAAATATTTTCATGCTTAACTGGTACTGTGCTTTGTGCTGGTAGATTTTCTGCTTTGAAACTGAGCAGTTTAAAGCCGTGTTTCTGTGTTTACAGAGATGGTATTCAAGATGTGTCTGTAGGGTGAAAGCCTTTGGGGCAGGGCACAAAAAGGTGCAGAAAAATGAAGCTCCTTGATTAGTGAAATCCTAATGTGTGTTTGCTACACTAGTATTAAAAATAAATAATGACATATTTACTTCCATGAAATAATGTTACTATCTTTGGTTCCAAGTTTCAGTTTCTCACTGTCAGGGCTTAGTACTGGTCAATTCACTGTAGTGGGAAAAAATGCCTGGAAAAAAGATGGCCTTTGGGAGATTTCTGTATGTTGACTTTCCGTTTCATTGGGTGAGACAATGTTTTGGTTTAAAGAAAAGGGTAAAAAGCAGTGTCCAAGTTACATTCCATGTTACTTTAAAATCTTTGTCATCTTAGCCTGTATTTCTTTCTTTTTGAAGACCAATTCCCAGTCATCCCCTTATTTCTTTTTTTACCTCTGCCCTTGACCCTATTATTACACTGTTGAACCCCCTGATGTGTGTTATCTTTTTTGATACTGGCCAGAATGGGTCAGCGTCTCAGATGAGAATGCTTCATTGTTTTGTAAAATACCATATGTATGAGAGAATTTCTGAGGGTTTCTAAGGGCAGTTAGACATCTGACTGAAAAGCAGTATTAACAGAATACTTGACTCCCTTTCTACCTTGAAAATCTCACTGGATAATAATATTTCCCTCTGGAGCTGTCTGAATAAGAAAGATAACAGATGTCTGTGTATTGTGATTGCTTACCCAAGACATTGCTGTGTAAATCTAGTAAGTGAGGATCAAGATACTTTGTGATATGCTCTACAATGTCAAAACAGTGGCAAAATCTTTCACTGGAGCGGTGATTAGGAAATTTATATTTAATCCAAAAAGTCCCTAAGTGCCACTCCAAAGAAGTGACTTTGCTGCATTATTGTTTGTGGCATATATTGTATGCAGTAGAAGTTGGAACAACATGCATTGTATAAAGATTTTCAGTATCAGCTTCATTCATTGAGAGAGAGAATTTGAAAATTCTGGTGTATCAATATGCTAAATACGTTTCTGCTTTCTGAGGTTTCATGTATTCTGACTTAGAAGTGACTCAACCAAGTGCAACATTAATAGGGGGAATATTTAGCAATTTTTCAAAATTCTAAGTATATAAAATGGCTGTTTGTGCTTTAACAAATAAGCAGGACAGGTTCAGTAAAACAATATGTAGTGTCTAAGGCAACTGGAAAATGTGGACTGATTGTATGGACAAAAATTTTGTAAACTGCCCACATGTCCCATCCCAGTGACTCCGCATGAAACATTTACAGCCATGAATGAGACTTAGCCCGCATTAAAGTCATGGTGCCTTTGTCACCCAGATATGTATACTTGAGTTAGATTTAATCTTTGATAACACTAGAAGCAAAGATGTTGTGTATACAGCTCCAGCACAGAGCAGCAGCAGCGTCCACTAAAATGGATTAGATCTCATTTTGTAGCCCATGATATAGTTACTGGCAGGTGACTTTAGTCAGGTTTTTAATTGGGCCTGTTAGATTAACTCTAGCAAAAGCCAGTCTAATTCTGCTGTCATCTTTATTGTACATGCCTGCCGTTTGACTCAAAGCAGTGTGGTTCTTGTGAAAATGTTATTTCAGGCCTGTCAGATGAGAGAGACATGCTTTGATGTGACCATATTATCATGGGTGACATAGTTGTGGCTCAATCCTGATGAGAGCTAAGCATGTCCTCACAGAATGGGTAAGAATAAAATGTCTTTCAGCTGTGTGAGTCATGACAAAGTATAAAAATTAAATGGAAGAACACCCATACCTGGTTCGTAAGGTCCCTGAACTACAGATTGCTGGAGGCTGGGAGATTAGTAGACTGAAGAATCATTGTGTGATTATTCTGTCCATAGGCTGTTCCCTTGGCATCTGCTGTTGACCACACCAGACTTTGGCTTGACTCAGTCCAGCTCATCCCTTATTCTTACACGTCAGTGCTTTGATGGCTCTGGGTCATACAGCCACAACCCTATAGCACCTAGCCTACATAGCTCATTAGATATCTTTTTGCCTTAAACTGGGCACCAAATTTCTGCCAAATTGGTAGGATTTTGAGCCTCAGTTGATTACTGTTGAAACAATTGCAGATGCTTTGCTGCAAGGTGCTGCATAAGAATGATCTACCGTCTTGTAGCATGGTTTTCAGAGCTGTCATAGAGGTTGTAGAGAAAATCTCATCAAGGTCAAGAATTTACATTTGGCATTTTTACTAAATTCACAGT
>JAVSBS010003549.1:0-12500 GCA_033124195.1 Coracias cyanogaster | reverse complement strand
TAGCTATTACACTAAAGAGGTCTTACATCTCATTTATATAGAAGTATATGGCATATATATATTAAAAGAATATATATAAGAAAATAACACAATTCTTCTAGAATGTCAGAAGTGGAAGGCAATACCTCACTGCATTGCAGTGAAGTGCTGAGCTGTTGCTAAGTGGGTATCCTACAGCGCAGAATTTGGGCTGTGGATTCTGTAGAATAAGCTGAGATGTACTCTGATAATGATGAAACTATCATGAAGATGTAGAAATAATTATACAATAGTATTGCTATCACATACATAATTTATACAATTATAACATAGTCACAGCTGTAATTTATTAATTTTGTAAGCTTTCAACATATACACTTTTAAAGATTTCTGCATAGTTTTTAATTGTTTTATTTAAACAAAGACATACAAATGTTTATCTCTCTCAGCAGCCAGTAAGCTCTTCGTACAAAGATTTTGTAAAAAGAAAAATAATACAATCAATTTTTTCATGTGTGACTTTTCTAAAGGATCATAAAGAAGGCTTGATTTACAGTAGGGCAAATAGATGTCCATTGTCCACTGTTGCAGTAATGGATAATTGTAACAGAAGCGTCTTTTTACCTGAAATAAATCCACCAAAAATGTATTTACATTCTACTGCATGGAAACCTCTTTGAGTAGATGAAGAAATTCCTGTCACCCGCTGGCTAGTTGTGTTTCCAGTAAGGATGGCCTTTTTCCCATGCAGGGGCATGTCCTGCGTGGGAATGTTCTGCTAGCTTGCAGTGGAATGCAGGTTGAGTTGAGTAGTTATCTGGCTCGCTAGCCGCACAGTTCCTCATAGTTCGTTCTTCATACCAACAGCCAGCTCAGATCTTTCTTGTTGTTACTAGACTGAAATTACTTTTCTCATCACATTTGTGGTGTTTTGTTGTTTATTAAGTAAGTGCTTGTGGCTTCTCATTGCCTTTCTACACCATGAAGTACATATTCTTCACATACTGGGCATAGGAAGGCTGACAGGGTAGTGTGGAAGTGAACTAGGAGAAGTTTTTGCCACTTTGGAGCTTTTGCCTTAGAGACAACCTCTCTAATTTTGCCTTGCCTCAGTTAACGTTTCCTCCCCTTCATTCACAGCCCTCTATGTCAGCAGGTATAATACTTCCCATCCTGAATTCATGTGACTCTTCCTTTAAAATGGCCACCTACGCTACAGAAGGGATCGAAGGTCCTGGATGCCAAGAACAGCTACATTAGCAGAGTCCTGCATTCAGGTGGCAGGATCCTGCTAAGGAAGCTATATTGTTTTGGGAATCTAAGCTAATATGGTTGTACAGGATTGTGCCATATAGATACAGCAAGTCATTAAAGGGCCAGCTGAGGCATCTCTAACAAGGGCTGTGTTCCTTTTTCAAGGGCTGCCGTGCAGTAGGGTGACTAATGCTACTTTTTTAAAAGGGAGGGATAGGGATACCAAGAGTCTTTACTTCTCTCACCCCCTCCTTTACCCTTTGATGTTGTGGGTCACATGTATTGAAGATGTGCTTTCTACTGGGTGTTGTTGCAGAGAACACTGCCCTAGCTCAGAGCCTAAAAGTGAAAGTTATGGACCTTGTATTCTGTACTTCTGCTGGAGTGATAGAAATTGGTATGTTCCCTGTGTTGAGACTTAAATGAAGAACATGAGGAAGATCCTATGTCTCAAGAGAGGCTGGAGATAAAAATGGCATAATGAATTTTTTTGCCAGGATGATTTTTGGTCCTGTGTTCTCTAAATGAGAACATCTGATCTTGCAGTTACAGAAGTGCTGGCTCGTGTTCTCAGGAGCGCTGCAGCTGAAGAACAGATGCCAGCAGTTCAGTTCTGTGAATCGCCAATGACTGCAGTGCTTTGAGGCTGTGTAATTTAAGCTTCAAGTTGTGATAATCAGTCATGAGGTGAAGCTTGGACAAAGTAGTAGAATGTCTGTGGTGTATAGTAGAGCACAATGCAGAAATCCCAAAGAGAGCACCAGCTGTGCCAGTTGTATAGCCAGAAGCAGTTATAACCATATCTGGGTGACATAAGTCTGAGCGAATCAGCTTTATTGATCCACAAGGTGTGTTGGTTCAGTCATAATTCTGTGCCAACAGCTCAACAGCTTTGGGAATTGGGGTAGGCATCTCGATACAGTGCTGTGTTGTACCATGTGGATGTACCAACTCCAGGCCGTCTTGCCTCCACAGTACACACAAGTACGTCATATGTGACCACTGAGGTCACTGAAATCAACTCTCATTATGGGTCACACCCAAAGGACTGCTGCTTTTGTTAAACATGTCCATTATAGTCCAGACATTTCGATTCGGGCACTGTTGGTGTTGTAAATACTCATTATATGACTGTCCACTAAGAGCTGATCAGGTCACGTTATTTAGTTGTTTGCTGGTTTGTGTTTTCATTTGCTCTCATTCTTTGTGGAGGTGAAATGGAATCTGCCAAGTCCAGCAGTTAGTGAAGTAAGGACCCACATTTTCTTCATACGATGGGAATGTTAATTCAAAACTATTTCCAGACTCTGCTGCAGTCTGTAACATTCTTAATGGCATTAGATATGTCAAAAAATCAAAGATTTTAACAGTTTGACTGAATAATGGATTTGTTTCCTAAATCACCTCTGTGCGACAACTGGGATTATTTCTTTGTCAGTGGTGCCAGACTTGGTGTAGTGGTCTGCATTGTATGACAGGTTTCTAGTCTTTGGCCCACTTTTTCAAAAATCAGTGTTGATGTGTTCATGAAGCCTGTGTTTTAGACACTGCAAATAAGACTGAGTTTTAGGAAGTGCCTTCTTAAAAATAGGCATTTGGTTTACTTCTGTATTTCTACTTTGAACTAATTTGGCTGCATCAACATGGTTCTTGTCCCTTCTTCACTGTCTCTTTTAACTCTGCTTTTTAAAAGTAGTTTTGGTCTGCTTTGCTGACATGTAGCTACTTGGGGTTGAATGTTGATTTATTTTTTTTTTTAACCTCTGGTATGTTCCCTGTCAGGTGTCTCAAAGCTGTTTTCTGATTTAGCTGCTCTGTGTTGTGGCTCATGCCCTCATCACCAGTACAGTCCCTCCTGCTGGAGAAAGGAGCTTAACCAGGTGCAGGGAACACAGAAGGGATTCTCTACTGGAACAGCATATGCAGAGGCATCTGCCTTTCCAAGGCCTGTGTTGCAGAGGGCTACCACTGGGGTATGCTTAGCCTTGGCCCTTATCGAACAGCTACACTGACTGCATTTCAGCCATATTTCCTATTACTGATAAAAAGCTTCTAGTTATTGTAACTTGCATCTTTTGTTGCTATTCATACATGGCTCGCTTTCTTCCTAAATTCTGTAGACCCCTTGTTCCCGTTATGTCTGAGCTATTAATTCACCCTATTTATATGATTTTACACAATTTCTTCAGGTTTTGTTTTCACTTTTCTCTCTCTGTATTCTGTGGTCTTGTCCCTCTTTCTTCTCATGGAAACCAAACTAACAGGAACTTTGTTTAGAAATTTGCCTCAGAAACACCTTCTTTCTCTCACCGGGTCTACCTCCAAGACCCTACGGTATTCTTGTCAGCTTTGTGCTGCTTTTGTTTGTCAACTCTTTTTATCTCAAACAAAAATCTTTAATGTTTTCTAAAAAACCATTTTTGATGTTTTGCTCTGGAGTTGTACAATTGTCCTGTTTAATATTTACAAGTTCATGAATTACTTAGTTGGGAAATGCTGTATAAGGATTAATGCACTTATTTAGGAAGAGGAGAAACAGGTTCTGCACTCCCAAGGATGCATTTTGTTTGTGTATACTTGCCATGGAGCATGCTGCTTTGATTTTGCTACCAGCTATTGCATGTTGCGTGGATCCTGGTCTCTCCTGTGTGAAATGAACTTAGATTTTCTTTTTATTCTTATGCAGAATGAGAAACATTTGCAGTCTCAAAGTATGTAATCTTTGCTGCATCACTACGGATAGCTCATCGGGCCTTTAGCCTCAACTCCATTATCGTCCACACAGAAAAGCTGTGATCAGTTTTTGGACATGACTGAATTATTTTTTTAGTCCACCCAACAGGGTTTGTGGCTTGGTTCCAAGTTAAGTTGTAAGCTGAGTTAGCATTTTGGTGTGAAATCCTTTTATCATTGAATGTGCAGCTTAGTAAATACAACCAGATTTTAATCTAGTACATGATTACTTCAATCCACCTTTGCAATAAAATAAACAAATAATAGTTCTGTGCCTGCTCTGTCCCATTCTAAAATGTGGGAGTGGGAGGAGGGCTGCAGCATTGTAACTATCGGAAGTTATGTTAAGCTCCAAATATTTGGTGTGGGCTGTAAATAAAAGGAGAAAAGTTATATGGCATGTAAAGTGCGAAGAACCTGCAGTTGCACTTGAAGTTAATATTTTGGGTTTCTCTCTCTTGTGTATCAGTGGCACATAATTTTGCAGCTAAAAGGCAAAATGATTGTGTTTCCAGCTGACATCCGAGCGTTCTGTGGATTCTTTTCCCTCTTGGAACATTAACATTGCTTTCCTCATCTGTAAAATGGGGCCAGAAAGCTTGTATACTTAAAAAGCATGTTGTGAACATGTTTGTATGTTATGTAAATGTAAACTTTTAAGTTTACATCTGAATATAAATTTAACATATTCTTCTGGGCATGATTTGTCTTTGTGTCTTTCATAAGGTTGAGGACAGAGTCTGACTGAATCTTAAATAGTAGAAACCACTCTTTCAAATCACCAGATCTGTCTTTTTGCAGATACTTTATTTTGCCTATCGCATTTGACTTTGTCCTTCTAATTGGTTTTATTAGTTGCAATGAGTACTAGATCAAAAGAGACTTTAATGACCATTTGTTAAATCTGTAGTGCACTAGAAAAAATCTCTGAGGTTTCTGTGTGCCCGCTCATTTGCAAATGCTGAGCGTACTTATCTCTAACTGCAGGATCTCCTCAGCGTTATGTAGTATCTAGGCTTGATTTGGGCCATTAGCTCAGGCTGAGAGCTGGCTGTGTACCGTTTGTTTTAGGAGGCTTCAATGAATTATCTGCTTTATATTTTTATTAATGGTCTGTTTTTCCATAACAATGATGAAATTTCAGTTCATTTTACAATTAATTTTTTTTTCCAAGTTATTACCCACAAGAAATGAACATCTCTAACTTTCCCACATAAATCCCAAAGTCAGTCATACCTAATAACTTTTAGTCCCTCACTGACAAAGTTTCAAGCAAAAACAATAACTTGGCTTTGACCCTGCTCTCTTCAAAAAGGAAGTTACTTCTGAGCAGCAACATCAAAAAGAATAAATAATTGTTTTTCTTTTTGTTGTTATGATATGGATCATCTGAGCAGTTAGTGGTAAGCAAGCCGTCTTTGATTTGGTTCAGACGCCCTAGTGCTTCGTCCTCTATTTATGTCAGCATGTTCCTGTTCCCACACCAGGAAAGTAGAATCCCTTGATTAAATTCATATTTGTTTTAATCTTTCCCTGCGTCTGATCTCAAGCTCAAAGATTCTAATGAAAAAAGTAGTGTATCCTGCTGGGAAGAGTGCTGATGTCAGACTTTAGTCTGTTTGTTCTGTTCTAACCTGATAATGCTGGAAACGCTTAGAACCCAAATGCTCAACTCCAGCAGATTCTTAAGACAAAGATATTTTGATATTTCATGGAGAGTTATAGGCAAGGCTTTTTATTTGTAGAGCTAAATAAAAAAACCACCAACCCCAAAACCTTTAAACAAATATTTATAACACAGCAACTGACCACAGCAGTGAGTTTAATTAATCTGACCCCTATTTTCTTTATGTAAAGCAGGATTTTCCAAGTTCAATGCTAAATCAATGAGAATAAGGAATACAATTAACTGTTTAATTATGTTTATCATATGTAAGCTATATTAAGAAAGATACAGATTTTTTTCTCACTTTCTCTTTTCCATAAGCATTTGAACTATTAAATGCTAAGATTGATTCTGCCTTGTGCAATGACTAAAAACTTGCTTTTTTTCTGAGACCCTAAAGGCATAGCCAGATGCTATCTTCTAGCTGGAGACTTTGGAGACGTTCCTGTCATTTTTCCTTTCCCCCCTCCTTCCCCATTGCTTGCTTTCCAGCTGCCTCTCTGCTGGAGGTTTCTGCCCTGGAATTCCTGCAGGTGGAACAGAATGTGTGTGGTCATCATCTGTTTCAGCGTAAAGTTGGCCAGCTTAGCTAAATTCTCTTCCTCAGTGGTTAAGACTAACTTCAGTTAGTAAAGTAGATGAAGTAAACATGCATGTCCTATCCTGCTGGCAGACATGTCCTGAGAAGACACTGGGATCGGTGGTTCCTTAAGCAGTGATAACCATTTGCAAATGGGATTGACATGGCAGACAAACCTACTACAGATGGCGGAAGGTGCCACGTGTCCTCAGTTTACAAGCTGATAGTGCTCAGCATTTTCAAGGAGGCATTCAGTGCCTTGGAGAGGGCTTAATTAGAGACCTAAGGGATGAGATTTTCCTTCTCAATGATTTGTACAAACAAGTGTGACATGTAACCCTTAGTGAATATGGTTTTATCTATAAGATGCAAAATTTTTTCCTTTCCCTCAGCAACCCGTATTGTGAGATCTGTAATCTTGAAATCGGTAAGCACAGGAAATGCTGACACACACAAAGGCATGGTGCAGTCTAATGAGTTATTTAGGAATAGTTTGAAGATATTTTCTAGACCAGGAAGTGACATTTGAGTTTTTGCTTTACCCCAGAAGCTCTGGTATATGTTGTTAGTTTTGTGAGGGGCTGGGGCAGAGGAAGATGGAAAGGAATAGTTTCTTTCTTGGCAATACAAATTGGAGTCAATATGAAATAATAATAATTTAAAAAGACAAAAGCACTTTCATATGCTGACAGAAACATGCCCCAAGATAGGAATTGCAAGAAACAACCCTGCATGTGTTTCTTCTAATGGTCACGTATTTTATTGATGAAAATGGGAACGTCTAGGTGCTTAACTGTTTGAATTCCTAGTTATTATTTGGCCATAAAATTAAGTTGTAAGCATTGTTTTTTCAGCTTTTGTCATGTGACGTGATAGTGCAGATCTGGGAGTTTCTGGCTATTCAGTGTCAATAGGCACAGAACAACAGTGATTTTCATTATAGGTGGGAGGGAGCTCTTGCCCTGTTGTATGACAGCTGGCGAATGTCATGAAGTGCTGTGAGGAGGATGCGAGCTCTACACCCATCTGTACTTGCAACTCTGTCCAGGTGATGGCTAATAATGTGTAGAGACTCTGGAGCAGTCTTTCTTCTTGGGGTTCAGGTCCTTACTTGTTTGGGCTAGCTATTTCTGGTTGTTTAGTTGAGTAATTTTAAGTCATTTTGTCAAAGAGATTTAGTCTAAATAAGCAGAAATATACACTTAGATGCGAATCATACAAAAAACCATAGTGGCCATACTGATACCTTTTACCGCTCAAGACTAGCAATGGTCCTGTGCTCAGTCTGAGTGTAGCAATACAATCGCCATTGTCAGAATCTTCAAAGGACTGCTCATTGGCCAAACATTTACAAATGGTGCTTTGCAAAAGTATTTTTTCTCGATCGCATTATAGAAATGGTTGCAAATAAAACCAAAATATATACTTTGTTTGCAATAACACCAAAAGTTATACCTTTAAGGCAGTTTTGGATATTTTTAAGCTACAAAAATTAATAATAGAGAATTTATTATTGTGATTACAACGTTCATTCTTTTCTCTCTTTTGTTTTAGCTCTGTATTGATTTATTTATTTTTTTTTTTCTGCAGTGTACCCAGATGGTTTTCTGTCCTCGCTTGTCCCTGTTTTATTTTGGCAACACTGTAGATACTATATTCTCTGTAGAGAAACACCAATCTTGGCAATATTCCTGACAGTCTTTTATCTCTCCCTATCCATATGGCACAATATTTATTGCCTAAAGTGTACTGTTTACTTCTAAGGATTAAGGAATAAAATGAACAAGGTGTAAAATATCTTCACATATTATTTGTCTGCTCGGTGCTTATATGCTGTTTTTCTGTGAGATTATCACAGGATATATGGTGAGATGTACTTCATTTGAAAGAAGCCAGTGATTAAGGTCTTTCAAATATGTACATAATGCTCCGAATTTTGCTCTGACAAATATCCCAGGTTGATTGTTGTTTCTGGATCAGACCTTTATTCACCTGTGACATCAGTGAAATGATTTATTTCTTAATGCAATTGTTTTGAGAATTTATTGTTTCATGAATCTCAGGAGAAAACACTACAGTAGGGTTGGATGCTGCAATTGTCTATTTATGGCTACAGCTTGGATTGATTGACTGACCTCTACAAACAATCTCTGCTCTTAGGAGCTTTCAAATCTAAGGCCATAGCTGTATTGTGGCTTTAGCCTTTGTTCTTGTAAGCATTCTTTCTAATGTTCGGCATGTCATGCACAAATCTCTGCATGTCATTCGCAGAGCAGGCATCTAGTTGCTTGTGCTGTGATTCTGTACTGTCTTGAACAGTTTAGGTTATGGACTAAAATCTGAATTTTATGAGAACTCGGCTGGAATCTGGCCATAAATAGCCTTTGAACGTTGATAGACCTTCAGTTCTTCTTCCACAAATGAAGGAGACAGATTCTTGCCTAAATGGTGTAGCTGACTGGAAAAAATCTTGGCATGACCCAGCATAAAGGATCATGGGATACAGATTTTTGTCATAAATTCTTTGTAGAAATGAGAAATCTCCCTTGATCAAAATTTTCTTAAAATAAAAATATTTCCACAACAGTAGAATTTTGAAAAAACCTCAGTTCGCGATGGAATAAAAACATTTCACTACAGAGTTTTCATCCAGGTCTAGCTTTGATGTGTTTTGAATATTCAGTTTGCACAGCAATTTGTCTAAGCCAAGATGTGACAACTATTATTAAATAATACATCATTACATTCTATTTGTATTTTGGAATATTTATATGCTGGTAGGATGATCTATGACTCTTTCAAGGGTGTCTCTTGAGGCAGCTGACTCTATCTATGGCAGCTAAAATGAAGAGAGGAAAAGGAAAGGGCAAAGGGACTCAACAACCAAAACTTTACTTTTGCTGGATTCTCAACATAAAATTCTGAAACAAGATCACAATAGCTGTTAAGCTTCTACTTCTGCTAAGCATTATAACATGAGGAATGATTCCTGCCGCAACTTCTCATTGCAATTCATTGAAAACAGAGAGCCTGTTCCTGTAATGTCATAGCGATTGAATTAATCCAGTTATGTGGCTTTGGTAGGCTTGCTATTTTTGTTTCCCCAAGTTTTCAATCTATTTTTGGCCATCTCTTTATATGTGTGTTATATAGAAAGAGAAGGAAGCTGCTCCCATTTTTCATTCCCAATGCCTCCTTTTGATTGAAAAACTATGTATTTTGAGAGTAATGAAACATGATATGAAATTGATTTTTTTGGTTGGTAAGCAGGCATCATTATACAGTAACTTTGGTTTGAGTAAAAGAATTGAAAAATTATTCTTCCCTCTGTCCCCAGCCCCCTTCTATGTACATAGCCTTGGAAATCAGAGCATGGAATGTAGAAGGTCTTGTATCTTGACAAGCAGAACTACTGTACAGACAATTTGATACGATACTCTCAGTTTAGGAAAAAAAAAAATTAAAAACTCCTTGGCATAATTGAAGAGGTAGGAAGTAATGTTTTATGTCAGTCATGTCTACACCTACAGCACATACATTACACAAGTGGAGATTATAGGCTAAATTTCCAAAGGGGATCATGGAAGGTATGTGCAGAAACACTGTCAACAAGTAACAGGATTTATGCATGTACCTCCCACTCACTGCTTTGAAAATTTGGCCTCGTAAGCAGAGAAATGCTAAACTATGTTAAATATGTTTGGATGGTGGGAATATAAACGTTCATTGCAAGGGCCCACATTAGAGTCCAGGCATGATTTTTTTTCTGTTTTACCATCAAAATGCAGATTTTGTACAGTTATAGAGGCTCGTAAAGCTTGAATATTTTTCTATCCCCTATGTAATATGTACTCATAAACCAGAGAATCTTACTGAATGGATTCTTCTCTGAGCTGGAACTTATCCTTTAGATAAACCTGTGTCTTGATTTCTACATATGCAGGTTTGGAGATTATATCTTCTACCTATTTACACTTGGTAGTGGCTGCAGCAAATCACTGCCCTCCCTGTAACAGAATTCTGATTGGAACTTGCCTACCTCTAACTTCTCACACTTTGTTATTGCAGTGTCTTTGTCTGGTGTGCTGAATTACCTACATTTGTTTCCCATTAGGTCATCACAGAATGTAACAATATCTTCTGTGTTAGCCCAGGTAGTTTTAGTTTACAATTATTGCCCCATGAGTCACCATTTTGTTACTAGCTCTTGCCTCTGGACCGTCTGTAACCTGCCTGCCCTGTAGATGCTAGTATCAGATGCTGTTTTTCAGCAGATTCCGACAATGTTGCACACAAAGGTAAAAAAATGTACTTATTTCTGCTCTATCAGGATGAGAATCATATTGTCTGTTTTCATTAGTTGGGTCACTGTGAGGTGACTATTCAGTCTAATTTCCTCACAGACTTTTCCAGAAAGCCATCTTGCTGATTGTCCTGTAAATAAGGTCTGTCATTTTCTAAGTTTTACTTTCAACCTTACTGGAATGAATATTGGGGCACGGAGTGAGGAGGTTTTATCTGTTGTACAAAAAAAGGAAGAAAAATGGGTTTGCCCTCGTGAAATGAATACAATAGTTTAGGATGCCATTTTGGATTTATGCCAGAGAGTTTTATGTAGGTAATATAGTTCTAGATGTTGCACTTCTGTTTCAGCAGACCAGCGTTGCTATGCAAAAAGACTGACACTTTGTGTAGTATTCAGATTGTCTCTCACACGTGGTATTTGACCATCAGTGTCAGTTCAGATTCCTAGTATTGTTTTTTAACTTTATCTCACTTTAAGCTGTAGTTTCAGTTTCTCACCGTTGTAGTTTAAGTTGCCTTAGTCTGGACACAAATACATCAGGATTGCTCACATGGCCTAAAGCACATCTCAGTAGGAATTAATACCTTCTTAAACGTGTCTAGTTTCATTTTTTCTACTTGCTGAGTAATATAGCATCACTGTAAAAGTTTTATTTATATCTCCTGGCCATCAGCTTGTTAGGTGACTTGAACAAGTTGCTGGCCTGCTCTGTTCATCTGTATTTCTTTCTTACCTCTGCCTTTAATATCTGTTTAGATGACAAACTCTCATAGCATGTGCCTGTAAAGTGCCTAGTGGTATGGGATGTCTCAAAAGCTGCTGTACTGCAAATAATAACTTTTAGGATTTTCCCTTATGTCCTGGATATTTTGTGCATATTCCCTCCTGGCATTTGTCTGTTGCCACAGCTCTTCAGACATAGGCTTTGTCTAATGGAACGATCCTCTTCCAGTTGAGTAGGCCCTCTTAAGCTTTCAGGTTAGTGCAACATCCGCTGGTTTGGAGAATCAAAGGACCCATATACATGGGGGCAGTCATGCACACAAATGCATGTACAAAGAAACGGAACTATTTCTCTACATCTAGTCTAATTCACTTCCTAATTGCTCTAGCCAATTAGTTTCCCTAGCTGAATGCACAGTTTAGGAAATGTTACCCTGGAATACTGAGTGGAAGTAGCCATCATCACTGCTGGGTCAGTCCTTTAGAGTCATTAGGGTATTCATTCTCATGCAGCTTTGGGGAAAGTGTCTGCAGAGAGGAGCCAGCAAGGGTTGCATCAATTTGGCTAATAAGAGACATCAAATACAGGTGCTTCAGTTCATGTAGTAATAGCAAAGAGTTGTCCATTTTGGTGAACTTCTTCTGCCTTATGATTTAACAACTTTTTTTCCTCTCTGTTCATCTTGCCAACATTCCATATTTCCCTTGACAATTCTTTTAAACTCTATCTTGCTCAGCATTCACTTTCTTCAGTGTCCATTTGCGCTCATGTTGCTTTTAGATCCTCCTTCAATCCACCTGCACTCCTCCCCAGAAAAAAAAAAGAAAAACTCCTTACCAAAAGGGCTGTATACTTAATGCCATGTTTCTGTTAAACCTCTCTCCCTATCCTTTCATTGTCCTACCTCTTTCAGCTGTAAACTGTTTGAGGCAGCAGCTATTTTATTACAAGATTTTGACACAGAACCTGGAAGAACATGACTTGTACTTTCAGGTCCCTAGGCACTATCAGTGTACCCTTCTTTAATACAAATAAATTGGAGAGACTCCTTGCCTCCTTCATCTGTTAAATGGAGAGAGTACAGTTGCGTACTTTTAGAAAGAGCTTTTTAGGTCTAGAGATGAAAAGGCTTTAGAAATACTAAGTATTAATTATTAGTAGTCATTAACATTCTTGTCCCCTTTTATCAGTGCTCTCATTTGCACCATATAATATACTGTAACAGCTCCTTTTCCTTCTTTATTCAATGGCCATCCTA
>JAVSBS010003545.1:0-10204 GCA_033124195.1 Coracias cyanogaster | reverse complement strand
CTGGAGAAGAGAAGGCTCCAGGGAGACCTTATAGTGACCTTCCAGTACCTGAAGGGGGCCTACAGGAAGGCAGGGGAGGGTCTATTCACAAGAGTTTGTAGTGATAGGACAAGGAGTAATGGTTTTAAGCTAAGAAAGGATAGATTTAGGTTGGATATTAGAAAAAAGTTCTTTAACGTGAGGGTCATAGAGCACTGGAATGGGCTGGGCTGCCCAGAGAGGTGGTGGAGGCCCCGTCCCTGGAGTCATCCAAGGTTGGGCTCGATGAGGCTCTGAGTAACCTGACCTAGGTAGATGTCCATACTTGTGTGGGAAGGCTGGACTAGATGACCTCCAGAGGTCCCTTCCAGCCTGAAACATTCTATGATTCTATGAAAATATAAAGTGCTGCTGTCTCCTGAATAAAAACACAGTAAATGTATTTTATGTGTGAGCCCTCCTGTCTTGCAACTGTGGGAAAGTGCTTACTGGATGAGTTATCAGGCATGAGGTGCATCTCTGTCTCTAATATTAAAGATGTTCTGCTTTAAATAAATATTTCAATATTGAAATAGTTTGAGACACTATGCAAGTGATACCCCTGTAGAAGAAGCAGGTGCCACAGCATTCTGGTAGATAGAAAGGTTGTTATTTTGCTGTCAGGTAAACAGCTTCCTCATAGTGTATGAGTCAGGACTACCTGGGAGTAGGTGCTGGATGTGTAGTTTTTGAATGGTACCACTGTACAGAAAATTAAAATGCCACAATGTATCTAGCTGCCAGCTGAAGATGAAATCTTGCTTCAGAAATTAAGAGAAGAATCCAGAGCAGTCTTTCTGCAAAGAAAAAGTAGAGAGCTATTGGATAATGAAGAGCTGCAGGTAAGAAAGTATTTTCTATATACCCCATAATGGCTTCTGACAAGGCTTCCTCTTTCTGCAGAGTTTGATTGTCTCTTGTCTGTCCACAGAATTTCGTGGTAAGGTGCTTGTGAAGTGGTTGTGAAGTACTAGCTAAAGCTGAGGGGCTGCATAGTCTTGGTCTGGTAGTGTTAGTGTAAAGCTTCCTCGTCATGATGTTTGCAAGGGCTAAATCAATGGCTTCTGGTTCTCCAGCACATTCCAACAATTTATTTGGTGGGCCGAGAAGAAGAAATAAGTTCTGTTTACATGTCACTGAGAGGGACTCCAAAGATGGTTGAGTTTACTGTAGCACAAAGACAGAAGAAAAGTGACCCTAGATGTCCTAGTAAGTGAGGGAGGTGGTGTGTCTGTCTAACACCAGTTTAGAGCTGTGGAAACATCGCTTGTTTGCATGTCTGGCTGGACTGACAATGTGCGCTGATTAACTGAGATAACCTTGCAGCAAAACTGTATTTTTGCTGCATTTCTTAGGTGTTCTGTCTTAAGCACATTGACACTTCCAGAGAAATCTCTTCTTAACCAAATGTAAATGTCTTTTAAGAATCTGTGGTTTCTACTGGACAAGCATCAGACATCACCAATGATTGGGGAAGAAGCAATGATCAACTATGAGAACTTCTTGAAAGTTGGTGAAAAAGCTGGAACTAAATGCAAGTAAGGCTTTCTTGTCTTGTGGCAAAACCGAAGTGCTGCTGTAACTCTCAGTTGCTAAAATAGATGGAAACAGGTTAATGGTGAGATAAAATCTTGTCCACGTAGTTACTGATGAACAGTTTGCCTTGCATCCTTGCAAAGATGTCTTGCCCTACATCTCTGAGGGAACTTTTGATAGAGATGTCTGCAGGAGGGGTACTGCATCCTTTTGAAGAAGAAATTCTTATCAGCATGAGCAGTTTTGTGATGGTACTGGCCTGTAAACAACACATTTTGTATTTGAAGAGGAAATCATGTCTCCAGTGGTATCGCCCAACCTTCCCTAGTATCTTCTAATGGAAGATTTCCTGCCAGGTGTTCTGTGTCCAGCATACAGTGAATATTCCTTCTTCATGCTCCTCTTGGAGACTGCTGTTATGCACACAGCTTTGGGGCTGAGTTTTGGGCAGAGGCAGATTAGTTGTCACTACTGGCAGTTCCTTTTATCTGCGTATTGTTGTACAAGTTTGGAAGCTACCAAATATATTGTACTAAAGATAAATTGAATGAAAGCACTCAAAACTCCCACGTCACTGGAGAGTCTTATGAGCAGCAAAGGCAGCTGCCTTTTATTGAGTTTACCTTTTCTGCTTAGTAGGATCCCACCTGATGGGTGTAGTGTAGCAAATTAACGTCTTTGAGTACACAAAACACATTCTATAATGTTAAAACAGTATTTTAAACTGTCTGTAAGTTTTGGATGCTGTAACTGGATCTGTCAGTGCAGTCAGACACACAAGTAATTTTGTGTTTGTTTTACAGGCAGTTCTTCACAGCTAAGATCTTTGCTAAATTACTTCATAACGATCCTTATGGGAGGATATCTATCATGCAGTTCTTCAATTATGTAATGCGAAAAGGTGAGTTGATGCTTTTTCTGTGTTAAGGAGAAGTTGCTTTATTTTCAAGGCTATCTTAAGCTTTGTTAATTACTTGCTTTTCTATTCAACAGCAGTGAGATCTAGCCCTTGATTGCTAATGCTGTTTCCTGGAGGCTTGGGATTTTGTTTGTTTTTTTTTTCTTTTTGGTTATGAGAGTTCACCCTCCCTTTTAAATCCACATCCTCTCAGCCAGATACATCCTTGATCTGTTTATATGTCTCATCATTCTGGTTTTCTTTATTCAGGCAGTACTGTGAAGAGCAAAACAGTAAAATTATGTGGCGAGTGTGATCCTAACTCCATCTCTTACGGGGCTTTAACAGTGGCCTCCTGCACATCATCCTGTAGATTGCACTGAGAAGGCGCATTAATCAGGCAAAAATAGGTGCTTATGCTATTCTGATTCTCCTGTTGCAACTCAGAAGGGAGGTCAGGACCCTTGGCTGTAGCTGCAGTGTCCCCTGCTGCACAAGGGGCTGTAGCAATCTGACAAGCTATCTGTATGCCACATTGTACAGCTGTTCTTAGTGCGGCGGAAATGTGCTGCTACGCATCTCTAGGTGAGCAAGAGAGAACCAGTGCGTATGATTCCATGTACCTGGTAAAGTGTGTGCTCAGCCATTTCTCACATCTAGTTGTTATAAGGCGGTCTTGGCCACAGCGTTCTGTATTTGCCAGTGACTCACTCTTACTAACTTAAGAGACTGAAACACGTTTCTAAGCAGGGTTGGTACATACCGTGGCTTTGCTTAAACCTCAGGAAAATGGGAAATAGAGAGGCGCTGCATGCAATAGTGCCTTGTGGCCTTTAGAATAACTTCAAATTTTGGTGAGGCCTCAACCCCCCCCCACATGTTTTTTGCACTGGAATTTTACTTTCTGTTTTACAGTATGGCTTCATCAGACAAGAATAGGTCTGAGTTTGTATGACGTGGCAGGACAGGGCTACCTCAGAGAATCCGTAAGTAATTTCTTGATTAACTTCATGTCTGTCTTTACTGAAACAGCGGAGCATCAGAAATGTTCCACTTTTCTTCTAGTCTTACCTCATGAATGCTTATATCATAATGTATATTTGAGGTCAGAACATTTGTTGGGATAAATAGCAATCTCTGTATTCTAGAGATTTGGTGGTGAGAGGGCTGCTAGCCGCCTTAACATGTGGGTAAGTCTCTGAAAAAGAGATCGTAGATATTAAAGTTTCGTGTCATTAGTGCTTTACTAGATTTAGTAGGACATGGTAGAAGTCACAAAAAAGGGTGGCTGGAGTGGGCCTCAAGGAATTAGTCTGCTGTTCTAACAGGAGTTAATATTATAAAATAAAGAAGGTTCTAGTTACCGCTATTCTTAGAAAAGGTCTATTAAATAATATTCAGCAATAGGATAGTCTGTTTAACAGTTACGCATTGGTATTTGAAAAAGGTACAGTTGAAGGCATTTATATTTACATAAAAATATCATCTACTTTGTTAACACTGCTTTTTGTAGAGTGTTTCAGTCATAGCATGACATGTGTGTATAACCTAGAATTTCTTGCACAGAGACAAGATTTTTTGCCTGCTTTCATGCTCTTTCTTGCATTGTTACAGGATTGTATTTTTAATAAAATACACTTGAAACCCAGGGTGGAATACAGCAAACATGCAACAGTAGTAGTGTTTAAAGCTTGCTTTCTTCTCTTTCTTAATTTTGCAGGATTTAGAAAACTATATTTTGGAACTCATCCCTACTTTGCCACAATTGGATGGCTTAGAAAAATCTTTTTACTCCTTCTATGTCTGCACAGCAGTTAGAAAGTTCTTCTTCTTTCTGGATCCCCTCAGAACAGGTAGGTCCATGTTTTCAAAATTCTAAATATATGGGAGTATTTTCACTTTTAAAATGTTTCCGCGCTGGAGCTACTTGTGTTTTCAAAGTAATATGTAGTTGTCTTTGTAGGCTTTCAGTATAGCAAGCTTGTTCGAAGATTAATCTCCACTGCAGACCATGAGTCTTTACATTGTTCTGATAATTACAGCTAATGAATTTCTATGAGATGCTCATAATTTGCGGTACTATATAGAGTTATCTCATAGAAAATGACAAGACGTTGTTTCATCACAATGCATCATTAGCAGCAGCTAATTTTATAAGTGTTCAGTTTATAACTGCCAACAGAACTGCTTGGGAGAAGATCCACAGAGCTGTGGAAATGCTCAAGAATGTTACTGCGATGTGCTTCTCTTATGATTAGATTTCTGATAGGCTTACCTGGTGCACACAAAGGTTTGCAGCTATGGCTGCAAATCCTTGTTTACAGATGTAGCTCCATCGAACAATGGTTTGCTTTTTCGTATGCCCTTGATTTAAGTCACAAACTGCATGTGCTTTCAAGATCTACCTGTGCCAAAGACATCAGAGCTGTGGGAGCAGTAACCTCTGGCAGAGGTAATTGCAAACGTGGAGAGAGTGTGTGAAGTTCTAACGCCGTTTGCACAGCTGTTTGTGCAGTGTCTGCTGCACCAGCAGAAGTGCATTCTGCCGCCTTAGCTGTGTCACACCTGTAGATGTAAAAATATCACATCACTTAGAAGACACTGTTATTCCAACAAATGTTTTAAGCATGCTTTCTTTGCATTTTATATTTGGAACACTTGCATATTTTTTAATCTAGTTTTCTGGCTTTAAAGGCTTCACGATAACTCCCCTTCTGCCAGTATCAGACTAGTTTTATTTAGTCATTTTAAAAACTATTTTTATTTTATTTATTGAATTACAGCCTTATCCTTTATGTTGGAAGTTGGTTTTGGTTTGTGGTTTTTTGTTGGTTTTTTTTTTTTTTTTTCCTGCTCAGAATACTTCTTTCTTAAGTAGAACTATGTAAATGGGAACAGTTGAACAGATATGTTGGCTGGGCGGTTGTTAAAATGCGCTTTACTTTTCTTGCTGCAGGGAAGATAAAGATACAGGATATTTTAGCTTGCAGCTTCCTGGATGACTTACTGGAGGTAAAGATCTCTTAGCATATACTATTGTATTTTCATTTACTCTTTCTGAATTCTAACTTTATGTTTCACTTAGTTAAGGGACGAAGAACTTTCTAAAGAAAGTCAGGAAACAAATTGGTTTTCTGCTCCTTCTGCATTAAGAGTTTATGGTAGGTTCCTTTATATGCTTGTTGGTTTGGTTTGGTTTGGGTTTTTTTGTACTTTCTCTCCTTTCTGTCTTATGACTTAGTCACATTCTTAGTGTTACTTTTCCTCTGTTTTAAATCCTCCTCGTAACTTGCCTTTGCAACTGCTGTAGCCATCTTTTCCGTGTATCTTCCTGACTTTCTTTACAGTTTTGGTTTTCCGCTGGTGCTCATTACCACCGTTTTATCTTCTCTTGTTTTGTGCTTGTTGCACAAGGTGCAGGATTCCTTTTAAAATCATACGCTCTTAGCCTTCTGCTCCTTTCTGTGTATGCACAACCCTTACTTTTTGAGCCATTACCTTAGAGTAGAACTGTTAACACCTTGTTATGGGAATCCCACTTCCCCTTCCCCTGTGTTCTGTGCTCTTTTATGATACTCTCTGAATGTTATTTGGGATCTAGCATATCCCACTTAACTGCATTAACTTTATGATGAAAATTAGATATATGTTTTAAAAGTGCTACATTTTCTTTCTTTGTTGAAACAGTTCTTTGCTGATACAGGTATTCTGTGTTTTGCCCTCTATCTCTCCTCCCTAGGCCAGTACTTAAACCTTGATAAAGATCACAATGGCATGCTTAGCAAGGAAGAACTGTCCCGGTATGGAACAGGGACTCTGACGAATATATTTTTGGATCGTGTCTTTCAGGAATGCTTAACTTACGACGGTGAAATGGTAATCACATTTTCACTTTATTCACAATATGAAAGCTTTGGCTTATTGAGATGGGAAATGTCTCATAATCAGTATCTTTAAAATAAAAGAGTAGCTTGAGATAAAGAACTTTTGTTTATCGTTGTGCACCCAAAAGACTGTGCAGCAGATTAGAAAATTATTTTTCTTAACAGCAAGGTGATGGCAATGTGGCTTAAGGACAAGCTGCTTGTTTTGAAAAGCAGAGGGGATACAGAATCCAGCCAGCTTAGGATAAAGCTTCTTGTGGATTCAATAATGTAAAGTGTGTGTTGAAAAAATGTATAGTTGTAGCAATGCTTTTTAGTTACATGCAGTTCTTTAAAGAGAACCAAAGACAAGTGGCACACTTGGGACTAGTAGGTGTTAGCTATCCTGTGTCCTCCTTCATGAAGGCAACCGTGTTTTCTCTTGTAAGCTTCCACCAGCGCTGAAAAATGGCAAGTCTAACTGAACTAGAGTTAAAATAAAAATTTGTACCTATATTTATTTTGAAAGCTTTACTTAATGTATTGCTACTTGTGTTATCTACACTTAGGTGACTGAATTCTAGGAGTGATAAATCACAAATCTGCCATACAGTCCGTCTGCCACGTTAGACGTTTTTTGTAGAATCACAGAATCTTTGAGGCTGTGAGGGGTCCTCTTAGTTGCCTGTTGATGGACTTGCTACAGTAGATCTAGTCTCCTCTGGACAAGTGTGAGAGAGAACAGGATCCAGTGCTCAGCTGTGGTCTAAGCAGTACCGAGTAGAGGAGGAGGATGATCCCCTTCCTCAACTTGCCAGCAGAGCTTTTCCTAATGGAGCTCACCGTGCTGTCAGCAGCCTTTGCCGCAAGGGCTCCTTGCTGCTGTGTGTTCGGTGATGTTGCCCATCAGGACTCCCAGGTCTGTCTGTGCAAAGCTGCCTGCTGACTAGCCAGCCCCCAGCATGTGCTGGCACATGGAGTTATTCCATCCCAGACACAGGGTTGTGCGTTCTCTCTGTTGAACATGACGAGGCTCCTGTCAGCCTGCTTTTCCAGCCTGTCAAGCTCCCTCTGAAGGACAGTAGGACTCTGGTGTTTCAGGTAGACAGGGCTATTATATGTGTGGGACTGAAGGGTTTCTGTCCTTGTCACAGCTCTCTTGATCAGGAAATCAAGAATCGGTACTAGTGGAAAAAGAAAAGTGTGATATCTGCTAATGCTTCTAGCACATGATTTGCCAAACCACCTGCTCTGGTCTAAGGATTATGTACTGCTATAGTTCGCTCTTTGGTAACGGTAGGCTTACGGCCACTGGATGTTTAATTCATGGTGATGAAAGCTTTTTATATGGCTTTTCTTCACTAGCTTCACTATGTTCAGTCTAGAGATGTATTAAACATTGTTTTAAAGTGTGTATATATAGCATGTTTAATTGGGATTTATGCTTGGAATCCTAATCTAGCTCTAAAAGGGCAGAATTTCCTACCATCAGCAGTCATTAAAAACCAACTTTTCTGTTCATGTTGGCGGTAGCAGCCATTTTGTATTTCATGTTGTCTCTTTCAGAAAATAGACTGATCCCCTCCAATGAAATAGCTGCCAATTATAAAGTTCCAGCTTGCAAAATCAATTTAGAAAGAAGACTGTAATAAACATGATTGTATCTACTTTTAGGACTATAAAACCTACCTGGACTTTGTGCTTGCATTAGAAAACAGAAAGGAGCCTGCAGCTCTGCAATATATTTTCAAACTGCTCGATATAGAGAACAAAGGATACCTGAATGTCTTTTCCCTTAATTATTTCTTTAGGGTAAGTCTCTTTATACAGGTAGGCCATTTTCTGTGTTTATAGTGTTAGAGCCTGTGTGCTTCTGCATGCAGATCTGCAGGGAATCGCTTTAAATTACCAGTACCCACTGGGATGCTAGTAACTACTTCTAAGAAGATTTAAAATACTAAAAAAAAAAATTCCAAGACTTGGAAAGAAATCAGAGGGTGTTTTCAACATTTTATCTGCAGTTGAAATTAACTGTTTTGATTTTGTTTAGGACAAATAGTTTCTGTTGATTTTTTTTTTTTAATTGAAATTGTGCTAAAATTGCCTAATGATTACCTATTAAAATCTCTTCTGTGGTTCTAACTGGCTATTACTCATGGTTTTAATTTCCACTGTAATCCTAAATTTCAGTAGAAGAAATGAAAGTAATGAAATGCAGCGGTGGGCCTGTACAGCTGTGGGATTTTTCATTCAGTGTGTCGATTGCAAAAAGCTTCTTGCATTTTTCATATTCTATATCTTTATCTGTTGCTCTCAGAACAGATTTAAAATAAGCGTAAATTTTTTTACTTGCTGTTAAAATTAACCTAAGGCTTCTAAAGTCTTTGTCCAAATTGTGGTTTGTGTGTGAATGTTTTTAATGGTTTTTTTTGTTCTGGCTTGTGGTGGTTTTGGTTGGCGGGGGGGGGCAGGGGTAGGTGTTTTGTTGTTTTGGTTTTGTTTTTTTAATAGATACCTGAGGTATCTTGGGAAGGGGAATGTCATGCAGTAAAACAGTAATGGCTTAGGCTGAGTTATGAATGTGGGTTTGGTTTTTTTTCATGTACAAGATCCCTTCAGTGATATTTATCCAGACACAGGGACAAGCATTTCATTTTTTTATGTGGATCTTAAATGTTATGTTACATATTATAATATATAATTATATTATTATATCATGTATTCTCATATTAAGATCTTATGTATTATAATTTAAAAATATTATACTGCGTGGTATGTTTGAAGTATGACCAACATGATACATACTTCATTCAGCTTGTTGAATAAAGCATTCAGGCCTGCTCAAGGCATAATTTTATATCCAGGTTACTTCTATATTGTAATAAGTATCCAGCTGAATGTGACCTTTGGTAGTGACTACAACCATATGATTTTGTAAAGATAACACCTCTTAGCTGGAAGACCTTTTCTAAAAAGGAAAGGCTTTAAAAAAAAAAAACAAACAGACCCACTGTTTTGTTTTTTCTTCTTCTTCTTAGTGCCTTGGAACCATCAAATAATTTGAGGTGTAATGGACTTTTTTTGTGGTCACCTGCTCCCACCACCTACTCAGAGCAGAGCCAGCTTCATGGTTAGGTCAAGTTCTCAGGCCTTTTCCAGGCGCGTTTTTGGTATCTCACCATGTTGTCTTTAACCACCTGCCTGGCTAGTTGAAGACAGCAATTACATGTCCCCTACCACTGCAGCCTTCTGTTCTCCAGGTGACTCAATCCCCATGTCAAGCCTCTCCTCTCAGCCGTGCTGTTCTCTACTCCCCAAGCATCCTGACAGCCCACTAGTGGGTTCCCACTGCCTTGTCAGTGTCTCAGAAAGGGGACACGAAGCTGTGAGGCTGCATCCAGAGGACTGTCCAAACGTTGAGTCGGGGAATGATCACCTCCCTGAACCTCCTAGTTATGCTTGTATTGATGCAGTCCAGGATTATTTGCCTTCATCACTCTAAGGACATGCTGCAGGTTCTTGTTCAACTTCTGTGCACCAAGACCTCCAGCACCTTTCCTGCCGAGTCGTTTCTAGTCAGCTGACCCCTGAAGGGTATTGCTGCATGGGCTTATTCTGTTGCAGCTGCAGGCAGGACTTTTGCATGTGCCTTTTGAAATTCACTGTGAACTTTGTCCAGTGGCTGTACCTGTGTTCTATGCTTGATGGGCAACTGCCAGGCCAGGACGTGGCCATACCAAAGATCCTGAAGAAACTAAGCAATGCCTCATCTTCTCTCCCTGCTTTTACAGCTCACTATTCCCATTGCCTTTTTCCGTCAGCCGGCAGGCAGTGCCGGAGGAGATGCCTTCTTCCCAGTGCAGCGCCGTCCCCTTCGTGTACGCGGATC
>JAVSBS010003544.1:0-32377 GCA_033124195.1 Coracias cyanogaster | reverse complement strand
AGTGGGAGGTGTCCCTGCCATGGCAGGGGGGTTGGAACTAGATGATCTTTGAGGTCCCTTCCAACCCAAACCGTTCTTTGCTTCTATGATTCTACACCTTTATCATGGAGAATGTGTGTCAGATCAATCAGCTGCTGTATAAACATCCGCTCACATCATCTGAAAAACTCAGTAAGTTGGACTAAGAGGAATTATTTAGGCAGTCAGACAGGGATAGGATTCAGGCTGCAAATCCCAGTCTCACGTAGCTGGCTAATTCAGAGCTGCAGGGACCTGTTTTTCTGTAAGAGAAGTGTTTCAGACAAACATCCATGCATTATTTCCTTTTGGCTATTCTTTAGCTGGCGTGCTAACTGTCGTGAAAAATAATTCTTCAGAAGCCTATTTCCCAATTCACTGCACACAGAATTTAGGTGTCTAACTGGATTTTGATTGTTCCTGTTTGGAAACTAGGCACCTACACACAATTGGTTACACAGCTACGGATTCAGGCTTTAAGTAATTTCATTGCTCACAAAGTGAAGGGCAACTGTGTTAGCTCAAAGTATCAAGTACGAAAAAGTAGCTGGGTATAAAACTAGCTCAGTGCCACAGCCTCAGAGGGAAAACCGGAGGGGAGAAAGGCTGAGCGACACAGAAAGGGAAAGATTCGTTACACAGATAACTCGGGAAGCTTTTCCAAGTCTGCTCCCAGGATTGTCTGTAGCTCCCTCCCAGGCTCTCCAAATACTTCTGTAATTGTAAGACTCCTCACAGCTCATACTTTTTATAACTATGAGGGTATTATAACAGTGTTATACATTAGAAGCACACAATTTTGACACTGTTGAAAGCATTCTTCCTTCCTGTGAACGCATCATGTACCTATGAAGCTGAGTAGAAGTATAAATAGCCACAAAATCTAACCTAAAGAAAAGCCTCTTTAAAGGGAAGAAGACTCTATGATAATTTAAAAAAAAAAACAACACAGTGTGCATATTAAGATTCCAGACTCTTGAAGAAAACTATATTGAAATTAAACTTAAGATACATGAAGACAATCCACTAATTTTCCAAACAGGTATTTGTCTATATCACAACATTACTACGATCATCTGCAAAAAAAATCCCAAACCAACCCACACAAGTGTCTACTGAAACTAAGGCCTGTAAGCAGAAAAGCACAGAAAGCAAAAGTATACCAGAAGCTGTGGTATAAATGTAAACGCCCATATACCAAAGCTAAACAAACCAACTTCCTTTCAAATATTAGTAAAAAAAGTTACACTAAAATGACTAAATGTTGTAACTAGCATGTATCTGAACAAACAGAAGACTACGGTTTTGCCAAGCTGTTCTGAACTGTACTCATTAGTGTTCATGGAGAAAAAAAAAAAATCTGTCCCAGCCAATGACATCAGTTTTAGTCTTTAGTGCACTCAGTCATGACTCAAACTATTAAAACACAATTTAAAGTAAATAGTGGACTAAAATTGTTTTACTTACTGTCTCCTCTACATTCGTACCAGACATTATCTTTACTCATTTTCAGTTGGTCTCTCAGGCTACTACAGGTTGACGGTACTGTTTGTAGGAAAACCACCGGCAATTTTCGGACACTACACCATTCACATTTGGTAAGTTCTGAAGTTTTCAGGTTAATCTCTCGAATTTCACTTTCTGATTCTAGGATAAAACAAAGATTAAATTACAGTAAAAATTATGTAGGTTTCCTTTACAAACTACCCCTTTCTTTTAACAAGAAATCAGTATGTGCTCATTAACTTTCTTAGAAGTTTTTAAAAGTTTGAAATTAACACATATCCAAGAAGTGATGTCTGCTAATACCTTAAAAGATGAACTCAACTCCATTGTCACATCAGGAAAGTAATCAGAAATTTTCTTCTCACCAACTTTAATCTAGTTTTTATTCCACAGAAAAAACACCATTTCACACAATCTAGATTTGCAGCTATTGCTATGACACATTTTACAATAGGTTTGTAAAACTTTCTTCAAAGATTTATCTTTGACCAACCTGCCTTATGAAAAATAACTCAAAAATGAAGAGAATAAACACATGCAGAGAAATAACCTGATTGCCTCAGGAAAATAAAGTACTTCTCTCAGATTACTACCAAAGAGAAATATCAGCAACATGGTGAACTTTTAACACTACTCCTGATGTTTCCAATGCCAATGTTGAATATTTTACATGATTTACTGAATTACAAAACTAGAAGGAAAAATATGTGAAGTCGAAGTTCTTCAAATCTGGGAAAAGACCCAAAAGTTCAATGCCAGTAATTATTTCTAGATCAGAAAAATGGTTAACGGTATTCACTTAAAGCTTTAGTTAGCAGCAGCTTCCACACATGCTTGATGCCAGCCCCTATAACAAAAACTATATCCCCCCACAGACAGGGGAAATGGAGCCAACGTAAAGTCCTTCTAACAAATAAAAATCGATGCAACAAGTCTATCTCCTCCTTCTTTCCCTGTAAAAGGAAGGAGACACTGCAGGGTACTCCTGGAAAGACTATGGCTTTTCTTAAGTTAAATTCTAGTAAATATTTAATGACCAGACAGATGGTAAGTAAAAATTAGTAAAATGGTTACCACCTAAAGAGCTTAATTTGCACCACCCTGAACCTAATTGCAGAAAACCATATGATAAAAAAAAAAACAAAAACAAAATGTAAAAGACATACCATTACTTTCTACCTTAGCAGTATTAGCGGTTCCTATTATTAGTGGAGGGAACGTTTCCCCTTCCCCACCTCCACCATTCTCCTCTTGGCATTTAGCAGCCAATGTCCAGCAGCCGCTTTCTACATCCTCCCTTCTAGCTGGCAACTGAATTCACACCCCTATGCCTGCCAGAAGAGGAAGTCTGCTGCTTGTAAAGACAGGGCAAACAGTGACCCAAAGCATCCACTGGCTGCTGACTGGAAGTGGTGGCCACCACAGCTTCTGCAGGGCAAAGCAGCTCTCCTTTCCCTCTAAACCTCCAATATCCCCGTCCCACTAGCTTAGAAGCAGCAGCCCAGCTCTGAGACAGGACACAGCAACAATACGCTTCCTTCACATCAACTGAAGAGCATTTACTGCTCACGACAGTCATCTGCCATCTCATCAGGAAAAGAGCAGCAGAAATAAGCTACATGAATCTAACTAGTCCATCTCCCTGCACTTATTCTCCCTTACCTCCCTAGGGACTTACTTAGGGGGAAATGAAGCTAATAACATTCATAGATGACTCCTGAAGCCTTCTCTCCTTCTTGTTTAAAACCAACAAAATAAAAAACAGCTTTCCTTCCAAGGCTAGGTTATAATACCTCAGTTTCTAAAGTAATAATTCAGTTTTCTCCTTCCTAAATAAAAACACTTAATTCATTTTACCTAACTTCCCACTTTCAGAGGCAGACTGTAGTAATGACAATCCCAACTTAAAACCAGATTCAACCCATTTAACTGAGGCATACAGGTCCTCCTAATGGTGTCTAGATAGAAGGTCCTTGCCAAAACATCAGCTAGCTGGTCTTTGGAGAAAACTCTGAATCCTTGCAACTGTGTTTGCACTGAGATGACACATACTGAATTTATGTGCAAGGAAGATTGTCTACTCTTCAGGTGAAAAGTTAAATTATATTAATCCTTTTGCATTAACAGAGGCATCTTTTAATACATTTCACCATAAACACCTTAACCTGTGAACATTTCCTGTAACAATGATGTAAGACAGACAGTAGGACTTAACCATTAAAGGCAAAGTGATTCGTTTTTTTAGACATTTGAAACAGAAAGCTGTTCCCTTGAAACACCAGTTGGGAGTCACAGAAAACTGAAAAGGGATGTGGAGAGAATTTTGAGAACTTTACATATATTTATATGTGAAAAAAACAATCTCAAGGCGGGATAGTATTGCTGTTTCTACAGCTGTGCAAAACATCTGCCTTTCTCTGAAAAAGCATGACCACTGTAATCAATCTAGAGGAAAACAAAAAATAGGTGTCGTTTTTGTTTTAAGATCCTTACTTCTATTAAAACAAATCATGTTATAATTATAAAATTATAAGAAATGGAACTTGCTGGGAATATACCCATCTTCCTCCAGATGCAAAACTCAAAAAAAAAATGAAACAGAAGAGTGCTAAAAGTTCCAATAAACACAGCAATTACTGAATCACCATTTTTATGCTACTGAGGGATCAAGTCCCATGGAAATGAATTTCATCATGCAACTGTTTTGACTAAAAGTTGATTGGCATCTTCTACAAGTTTCAGTAAGCTTTTTCATGTTGGGGGAGGTGGGGTGGTATTTTGTTTTGGTTTTGTTTGTTTGGGGTTTTTTGTTTGTTTGTTTTTTATAATACATTTAAAGCATGAAGACCTGGTAGTTTCTATCTATTATTTTAGATGCAACAGAAACTCAAATACTTGACTCAGCAGAGGCCATATTAATCTTTACAGTCTGTGAGATGCTTTTTTGTAAATATACAAGAGTTCTCTTTTACAAATAACAAAAAGCAAAATTTGATAGGACTGCATCTTTACAGGAATTAAAGATTAACAAAAGGAGGCAGGGATACTTTTCAGGCCCAAAGTAAAACCCTACAAAAGAAAACAAAGAAAATAGAGCAATAGTTTTAAGATCACAATTTCCTAAACTATGTCACTGTATTTATTCCAGTAACATGAAATATACAACCTATAGGCTAGAGGAGAAAATAATTTAAAGGGAAACAGACAGGACAGGTCTAAGACACCTGTGTGGTTTCTACTCTCTACTTAAGCATCTGAAACAAGAGAAGAAATAAAGTCCTAAAGAAGTAACATGTTTTACAGAAGGTTACTTTTGTTAATCATTTTCAAGACAATCTTTGCCAAACACCACCAGAAAAGGTACAGCTCTTCAAATAGGAGGATGGGGGAGAACAATAGACCCAGCTGCATGCACACCATAAACTGCTAATTCCTGCTAACTGTGAATTTTCCTCCTGTCAGTAGAAAGCAGAGATAATGCAAAATAATGTTGTTTTTTATTCACCACGCAGTTCAGGTCAAATTCATACTTTTATTTTCCTGTTATCTGACAACAGGCACTGAGTATAACTTATTACATACATAACAAAACCAATATTGACATTTCATTATGATTCACTTGTTAATTCCTTTGACAAAGTTACTTCACTCAAAATATATATACTGACTATTAATGTAAAACTAAATATGTACTCACCTTCTTGGCTTTCTAGGCGTATTTTGATATAATCCAGGCAAAACTACGGAACACAACACAATAATAAGATTTTATATCCACTCCAAACCAAAACTGACTTAATGTATTTCAGTTGATTAGCGCTTAAGTAAAAAAGTATTTAAAATTAAAATGTAATTAAAAAAAACAACCCAAAGCATACATTTTAGCACAACTCAAGGAAGCAAATATATCCTTTACTATTCAGTGTCTCGTTATATTGACTATTGGAACTTAAGATCTAAGTACTTTGTTTTCAAAAAGGTTTAAAATACTCTGAAAACCACCAAAAAATATAGGGAGAGAGAAAAAAAAAAATCTTTAAAAAATAACATTACCTATCAGTATCAGTACTTAAGCCAATCAAACCATAGGGTTTTGCAGAAAAGTGAAAAGAACAAGTAACATCTCTCTACTATTTATGCGGTTATCCCAGCAAGAAGTCTGCATTTTATCCGGCTCACTGCACACAACTAACATCAAATATCTCCTTGAAAGTCTCCATGCAACTTAGAAGGTTAACAAAAATAATACTGTTCTACAGAAACAAAATTATTCACCTGCAGACATGCTTCTTCCTCCCACCTATCAATATCCATTTTTTTGTAATTGTTGCCTTTGATTTTCTTAACAAACGCGCACCAATCCGTACCCCCCACAACCAAGCAAACAGGGTTTTCAAGGGTTTTGCAGGCCTAATGTTCCTATCAAACCCCAGAACTAGACCGTATGCGTCAGTGTGTAACAGTACTTTGGGATCCTTTGGCAATCACAGCCACTGAAATTAAGAGACAAACATACTGTCCACAGACAAAGGCAAAATAATACATTGCTCAAGTATGAAAATAATGTGTCATCAAAAACTGCAAGGAGATTTGTCAAATAACAAGTTTACTTACAATCACAGGTTCCACCACCATTCTTCGTAGCGTTCCTATTCGTATACTTCGACAGTTCAGAATGACACTTTCACAGGAATTTTGATAATTTAGAGGTACAGCCTCAGTTACAACCTCTTGAGAAATAACTTTACGACGTTTTATTGGAGTGTTAGACACAATGTTCCCAAACTGAAAAACAATTTGCAAGGTTTCAGAATGTCTCACTAAGTTTTATTGCTAAAACAAGTTTGTAAAAAACTAGTGACTGAATTTTTTGCTACTTCTCTGTTGGTCAACAGGTTACTTACTATAGAATCCACCTCAATTCAAACAAATGAACAAAAGGTAGAAATTTCCTAAAGGGCTTTTTGGAACATCCGAAGATGTTAATGTAGCTAGATTCAAGAAAAAACAAGTTAGTTGACACTTGCAGACATTTTGTTAATATTTCCAAATCCCAAATAATGCTTCTAAAATTGCCAAAACCAATTAAGTTTTTGTCATTTTGAAACTCTGTGCAGCCTGGCAAAATAAGGTTATTTTAATACATTTTATTTGTTTATAAAAAAACCACTAATGCTGTAAAAGTACCACAGTGTTGGTGGGTTTATTTTTTTTATTTTAGTTTTTATTAGTTCAAGTGTTTGGTGAGTGAAAACACTGGGTAATTACTGCAGTACAGCACATCACCACATTATAAGGAGAAGAATTATCAAGAAATACAAATAAATAAGCTCAATCAAAATTCCTTAAAGCAATTCTACAGAACTAGTAAGATGTTTTTAGGATAGATTCCAGGGTCAGAAGATTAAATACTGAAAGGCGGCCACATGGAGTTTGGCTCCGGTTCAAGAAAGTCTCTAGATGTTGACAGAAGCTGTAAGCTCAATGAAGTCTCCTGTTTACCAAAAGGACAATCTTACAAAAGCCTATTAAGATGAAAGAAAGCTGGCTGAAGCCCTCAGATTAATATATTTATTTGTTGTGTTGCTTACATTGCTCTACTTTGTTGAAGGATTTTCTGTACACTAGTCTTTCTTTGGTATTTATATTGTTTCATTAGGCTGTCCATTAATAAACATTCTTCTGGATTACAAAATATAATTAAATTCCTACACATCTTAAAACATCTTACGGGATTTAATATTTCTATCAAGACTAAATCTTGACAATTACTTTGAAGTCCCTAATCACTAGCCTATCTTGGTCATAATTCAAAATATACTTTTGGATGCTGCATTTAAAATACAGTGCAGAAGGCAGAGATTCTAAATCCAGGTAATTCAAATATTTTCCTAGGGCTCTTTTTGAAGACAGCTTTTCATTTTTGTCTGCTGGACTAGCTAAATATTATTAAAAGCTCAAAAAAACAAATCACAGACAAACAGTAAATATTAAAAGTGGTGCTATATTCAAGTAGCCTCTTCAGTAAAGAATTAGTGACTATTTTGAGAGAAAAACAAATTAATAAAGCTTCTTAAAGCTTCTTCTATCACATTTGACAAAACCACTGTGAAACCTGCAATTCTTGGGAGTTTCCTTGAATAAATATAAAATTTGTGTAAAATTTCACCAAAAAAAAAACCCAAGCCAAACAAACCCACTGATCTGTTTTGCTTGTTTTCAAAAGCAAACTCTTTTCTACTTTTGTCTAAAATATGCATTTAATTTCCCATGTTACAACTGGTTCTTAATAACTAGTGAACAGGAGCATATGACTACACAAAGAAAAACATTTGGGAGAGTTTCAGAAGTCTTAGACACCAATGCATTCACAATGCAACACTTTCGATTAATCCAGCACGTAATGCCAGAGTAAGTGAAATTCAAAACTATTTATGATCCAAGCTTTTAGTCTCACAGCTTTAATGTAGGCTAGAGGTTCACAGCTTTATACTGATAGTGGTGACTAATTTTACGTCACATTATAAACATCCATAATTTCTTCAGTTACAGCACTAGAATGTTGGCTTCTGAATCTCAACATAGCATGAAGGTTTTGTCATCATTGCTTTAGCGTTCTAATTCAGAAGACACAAAAGATTCAAGACTGTAGGTGAAAATCTGATCAGATGCTCTCATTGAATCAACTTCACAATAGTGGACTGGCCAAGTGACCCAAGAATAGTTTCAATCAGCACTATTAATTCAACACCAGTTGTCACAGAGAATTAATTCCCCTTAATGGCTCACTCTTGAGGTGGTTTAATTTTTAACATACCGTGAAAGCTGTCCCCTTTGACAGCACTTAAGTAGTCTGCTCATGCTGCATTTTTTTGTCTTTGTTTATCCAATTTTCAAGTGGTACTTAACGAAAAAACAAAAGCCCCACCATGAAATTTGTAAAGTAAGTGCTATTAATTGGGACAGTTGTCAAAGTATTTTCATTTTAAAGGGTCACTATTCTTCCCAGTGTCTCTTTTCATGTTTAACTTTCCATGTCCAAAGTTTTACCAGGCAACAGCTGGTACTGACATTCTTCTGCAAACTAATTAGGCCCTTCAGTTTCACAGAGATACCCTGCCCAGTCTCAGAGTATACATTCATCACAGAAGCATCTATGTTAAAGGCATAATTCAAATCAGTACAAACACTTGTAAAAACACAATGAACATATTTTCTTATGTTGCCAGTACTATGTAAGCAGAGATAGTACCCAGTGACCTGCTAAATAAGAAAAGCAATCAAATATAGTCAATTTCCAACAATGCAAAACAAGCCTTTACATTTTCCATTTATGATTTGATTTTAGTTTTCTTTAAACAAAGCATTAAATAGTACCTGATCTTTCATTCTTGCTTTTCTTGGTAGTGTGACTGCAATTTCTGTATCTGTTGTTATACTACCTATTCTCTGTTCTATTCCACAACTGTTTTCCTTTAATGCTGCTTCCACCTTTCCTGTAGAAGGGGCTGGGGAGGAGCGGGCTGAATCTGCAGGACGAGGTGAAATGCTTTCCATTCTCCTAGTGCTGCCACTATCCTCCTCCTCATCATCATCATCACTAGACAAAACAACTAAACAGAAAATATTAAATTCTCAACCACTACATTGTTCTGTAACAGAAATTTCTCTTCAAGCTTAAAAGTAATATAAGTAATTGTCCTGCAGTGTCAAAAAAGTCTACATTTATTATAGTATGCCTTTATAAATGTTTTTGGAATCTGCTCGCAGGCACTCTCTCCCTCATTTTTTATTTCTCACAACTAACTATACAAGAAATGCATATCATTAATCCACCTCTAAACACAGAAGTGAAGCCATACATTTCTTGGTTCAATCAAGAACTTACAGTTAATAATACAACTTAAGAAAAACTGACAAGAGAAATTATGACTGAAATTGTTCAAATCAGTAAGACAACATGGTCTAGTAAATTAAGCATGGAACTACAAACACAATTTCCCAAATTCCAGTTCCTTCCTGCTTATAAATTGAGTTTACTCAGAGAAAGCACAAAATTAGCCTTTCACAAATTATGATACTTAAATAAATGTGTACCTCAAAAAGGAAAGAGGAGGAAAAAATATGAACTAAAAATCAAAGACTCTTTCCGAAAATCAATGATGGAATTTTGCTAAGAACACTTTTAAAACCAACCAAACAAATGAGTCATGGAATAATTTTTTTTTTCCCTAATGTTCATTTTTGTCAGACAGTACCTCAGTATATAAAAAGGAAATAACAACAACAACAAAAAAATCACATCCACACAAAAATTCCATGCAAAAATCAGTAATATAAACCTGCAAGGTCAGTTCTTTTATTATACAACATTTTGGGTTTCCAGTTTATGGCCATATTCATAAAAGGTACTTACTTGGATCATTTAGTTCAGATGGTCTCATACTCCTCTGTCTTAAGCTTCCTGTAATTTTAGGATTTTTTGTCCCAGTTATAAGACCAACTTTACCATTTTGTCTTAACATAGAATGTCCTACAACTTCATTACTCAGTAGAATATCCGTCGGACCTTTTCCAACAGCAGAACTATAAAACTTCTTGGTGTTGAACCCTGTACCTGAAGATTTTTGCCCTGTTGAATTCTGATGTATTGAAGAACGTGATAAAGGTCCCACAGATTCACTTAATGCTACAGTTTGTCTGGAGACTCTTTGCAAATCCTTTAGAGAAGCACTTTCACAATGCCGGCATTTGGTCTGATTCTCATTTGCCCGCCCACAATTTGGGCAATCAGTAGAATAATCAATTTGTTCCAAAAGCTAGAGGGAAAACACACAGAAACAAAATCAGTAACTGGATAAGGACAAAGATAACATTTCCAAATCTTGATTTAATTTCTGTTCAGAATGAAGACTGACAACACTCTATTAGCAATCACAGTAAGTAGAGAAAGCAAACATTAAAATACAATTTGCCTATTTTCTATTGAAGAAATGAAAAATATTCTAACAGGAACAAATGTAATTTGTGGCAATTTTAAAAAAAAGTGATGAATTTTTTTTTTCTTTCTGCATGTGAAAGGCTGCACACCATTCAGAGAGAGAGAGAGAGAGAGAGAGAGAGAGAGAGAGAGAGAGATCTCCATTAGCAAGAAGGTCCATTTACATCATTTCTGTAAAAATAGTTTGATTGGACAAAAATAAAGTAACATAAGTATCCACAGAGCAATGCTAAAGAGATAAATGAACTTCATGAGCTTGCAGCCTCCTAGGTCACAAAATTCATTTGTCCTCCCAAAGATATCTTCTAACAGCCTGGCAAAGCATGCAGAAAAATCACTCCTCAATAATCCAGAGGAGGTGAGGGGGAAAAAAGAAATACACTGCTCTAGAGTCCAGTATCTCAAAAAAGAAAACAGGACTTGAGGAAAAGGAATTCTCTAAACTTTCAAGAGGAAAGTAGAGGCTACAAGGGAAAATATATCCTATTACTGCAAAGACAGAGATGTGTTGTTTCCTTCACATGTACTAGGTTGTACTTCATTACCTATCACAAGTGCTTCTGCACTAAGGGATTTAATATTAACATATAAGCTGCTCAATGTGTACCAAGTCGAATGCGAGACAAGTACTGCTAATCACACTGAAGAATTTCATTCAAGCATTACAATATTCAACAGAAACTACCAATCGTACCTGAAGGATCTTAGACAAAGTAACTGCACCCCTCTACTTCAACCACATATCAAAACTTTAAATTCAATTTCCTTTCCATGGGTTGGGAGTCTGCATCTTGATGGTAGGAGTAGCAGTGTTTAATGACTAAAGTACATGAGTTCTATCTAAATGTGTCTGCCTTGTATAATACAGCAGATTTTTAAACTCTGAAACCTGCAAAATACAAATACTCCGCCCTATCTCTAAAAGTTTCAGAGTCCAAAGCTTTTGTTGTTTTTCAGCTTTTTATTTTTATAAGCATGTATGAAGCAGAAAAACCACCTTCCTTTAAAAATTCTGTGCATTTTTAACAATTAGAAAGTGCAACTTGCAGTAGTGTAGTAAGATGAAAACCATTTGCACTTTGCCTGACAAGCAGCTGGTTATCTCTGTAACTCCTCTGGCACAAAACCACAACCTTGAATTGCTCAGAGGTTCCACAAAGCTCCCATCAATCATTTACACACTGTGGCAATGCATGGCTCATGGAGATGCATACTGTTCATGACAACTGCATAAATCATTGTGTTAAATCCCTTTGCTGTAATAAAGGACAAAAGTCTTAAGCCATTTAAAAAAGAAAATAAAATGAAGAGTTTTCCTAGTGATTCAGTTGCAGCAAGATCTATTCTATATCCAGAAAATTTATCCACAGACTATACAGTCTTATAGGATCATAAATATCCTTTTGGATTGAAATAAAGATTCATCTAGCCCTGTGCTGTACTTTCAACAGCGGCCAATGGTAAGATGTTTGGAAGAACAGGAGTAGTGTAAGGATGTATTATTCTTAGTTGATGCAATTACCAATCTAGACATTTCCTGAATCAGTGGTTGAATTTAGATCACCCTGTTCAACAATGACGTAGCCTCACAAATTTTATCAATCCCTTTTTGACATCTCATAATACATTGTGTGAAAAATATGGGGGTTTCGCATTTTTTAAGCTTGCTGTTTGACAGTTTTACCACAGGCACTCAGCTCTTGTGTCTGAGAAGCAGTTACTGTTTTCTATTCACGACTGTTGGTGTTCTCAAATTCTTAGATTTCTAAGATATATGTGAGAAAAAGTATCAGATATAATTATTAAATACTGTTTAGCAGTGCAACCTGTCTGATAGCTTTGGAAATGAAATCATGCCCCTGGAACATTATCGAATATGTTGCTTTTTTATCAGGGAGATGGAGAACAGTTTGTTTTAGCAATGTGGTCAGCTACATGCAATCTGGCACAAGGACATCAAGTTGCTGATGCTTCTACATTCAGCTCCAGCCCTCACGTTCCACATACAGACAATGCAGAAAGTAGTTCTAGAAGTCAGTACCGTGGTTTTGTAATAGGGAGGAATATGCTGAAATCACACCTTGTTTCTACATGTACTCAGAGTCTTCTACATAAGAGTTAGGAATTACTGCAAATTACACAGATCACAATCCAGCCACAATTGATGAAGTTACTCTCACTCTTTCATTCATGTAACTTGTAAGGAAGAAATGCTACATATTAAAAGATGACAATTGTTACACCTTGGGAATCAAAGTTGTTTAATCTTTGCAGCACCTCTATCTTTATTGTTATGAGTACAGAAAATGACGACACTGAAGAAAAACCCTGTCAAAGAGTAAAATATTGTTTCTCTATTTCATAGACAGCAAACCAAGATTATCAAATTTTGAGTTTATCGATTAGGCAACCAATTTAAACACAGGTTCTTTCACTTTCTAGTGCGGCACCCGTGTGTTCAAAAATAAATATTTTATAGCTGGTATGAATATTAAAATTTAAATATCTCCATAATTATAACTTTTTAAAAAATGTAACTATGTAGACCTTTCTCCCAAATCTAAGGATTTTTAGAGTATTACCTACAACTGAATGTCTGTTTTAAAATATGCATCAACTTTTAAACATGTTGACATGTTTTTAAAATCTAACCCACCTTTAACTGAGTTAAACATTTTTTTGTAGAAGATAGAGTCAAGTCAGATTGGTATGAGTTGCAGTGACGTTTCTGTTGCACCTTTCTCTTAATTTCAGATTCCGATTCTGATTCTGACTCTTCTGTGTTTTCCATTACGCTGTCTAGGAGGGAAAACAATGCAAAAATGTTAATAACAAATGTCTACTCATATGCTGTTAAAATTATGATCAAGCTATTTTTTCATGTATGTTAACTTGAACTAAACATAAACACCTTTCTAAACATCCAACAAACTACACTGCTTCAAGTGTCTCATAATTTGTTATATGAATAAGAAAAAACTCCCCAAAGTAACTTTGAAATTTTTGTTTTACTAATACTATTTCAGTGTCTCTTGGCAACTATTTGTAGCTTAGTAGGAGGCTTTGGACTTGAAAATCTATAGTAACTTCACTACAACTAGAATGGAGCATCCACTACGAAAAGTGGCAGGAGATCTGCTAGATTATGTTGATGGTAATTTTCATGAAAGGATTGCTGGTGAATGCATTTAGAACAATTAGTAATGTTCTGTGTAATTAGGATTTATTCCTTCAGCACAAGACTCAGCCATACAGTGAACTATACTGCCATATCCTGGTTTCTATTGAGGCAATCATTTAAATACTGGAAGAGTATCGGAAAAAAGAAACCTATAAATGAACAATGTATAGAGCAAGATTTTCTTTTAAGAAGTGCAGTGTGTTGTCAAGAGTACCTTAACTCAGTTTAATGTGAAAGTGCTATTTATACTCCCTAGTTTAATTGCAGCTTCCACGTTGGAACCTTATGTTTGTATTTTTTTTTAAATAGATACAAACCATTTTTCAATACTGAAAATACTGATAGTCTCACAAACATACTACTATTAGCAGACATCTCAAAACCAAAGAAGGACTCATTTTCAAAACAGAAACAACAATAGATGGGGTTTTTTTTTTTAAGTTAACTTACTTTTGTGTAGAACTGATGAAGTTCTACTTAACATGAACCTAAAAAGGCACAGAACAGCTGGCCAGTGTAGATGAGTAAGCAGCTGAAGAGCAGGTTTACAGAGTGTATCTGTATCCATACTGACAAAGCTCTGTCAAACAGTGATTTCTCTTTTCCAATTTCACAATTTCTACATCTCAAAGCAAACTGTATTTTCTCTACTGCATCTCACATCATTGGTTAGAGACCGTAGATGAAGAGTGCATTTCAGTTGATGTGCAGAGCAGCGCTGATGCTGGCTCCCCAATTCACTATCTTAGTGTATGCATGTAGTTCATACCAAGAGTTTTACCAAGTTACATTTGCACATAGTAACAGTGCTCCAGAAGTTCCTTGCCAATAATTCAAGAACGAACTGGGGGCTTGAGCTTGGACTAGATGATCTCCAAAGATTTGTTCCATATCCAACAATTCTATGATTCTGTATTTTTTCTATTTCATTTTTTAAAAAAACCTAAAGCTTAATTTAAAATTAATTATAACATGTCTGAACAGGTTGCAGAAACCTGTCAAAAAGGGCAAAATCCTCACTTCATGCACAACCTTGCATAAGTCTAGAATAACACGATATTGGGATATAAATAGACACATTAAAGACTACACAAAGTTTGGCAACACACCAATCCAAAGCAGGAATTAAAAAAATCATTTTGCTTAAAAGAAATGAGAACTCTAAATGTAACTTACCCACTCCTTGAGACCGCGGTAACCTATTGTGGTCTGCTTCTACTTTCTGAAGCTGAGGGGGGTATTCTTTTCTGGAAAATTAATTAGATATACAGTTGTTCTTTTGAAGACACCATTATAATTTGGCTACAATTATACATGAACAAAATAAACCTGAAACGTATCTGAAAGCTACAAACAAGAAGCTTCTCCTATTACATGCTATTTGTATACTTTAAAAAAATATTACCAAAATGTTAGGAAGAGCTACAGTAAAGGGATTCTGATCTAAACCCCTTTGATATTAATTAATAGTTCAGTCTCCCACTTGCAGGTGCAAGTCATCAAAGACAGAAGCCTGTGTGTCCTCCTCCTCCTCATTCATGAAGTACAGGATAGATACTTTTAAAATCCAAAAATAGAAACAACTATTATTTTAATATTAAAGTAGATTCCACAAGTTCCACAACTGAAAAATCAGGAAGAGAAGATGCAAAGCAGAGAAAAGAGATCTGACGTCAAAAACTGTTGTCAAAAACCAAAAACGTCAAAAAACAAAAAGGACAACGCAGGAGAAGACACAGCTCCTATATATTTGTTTTTAAAATACAATACTCTAGGCAAATTAGTGGATAATAAAACTTTTGTTGGTATAATTTGCATAATATACATATCACATGTTTTTTGTGCAAATTAATGCAATATAAAGCATTACAGTAAGACTTCTTTTTTTGAGTCTCCTGAAAGATATTTTCAACTTACACCAAGTGTGTCAAATTGTGCTACTACCAAATTAAGATTCCTGAAGCTCACTGTATCTTAGCTACGGTTTGTGGTAGTTCTCTTTCTCAGCTCTCTCGCCCTGCCCTGCAGCTGTAGGCTATTGTTCCTGTTATAAGAGAAGATGGCATGCACCTGAAACACGGGAGGCCTTGCCAACAACTGCAGCAGAAACTGGTTTTATTGGCAAGTTAAGCCTGTGCACTGGGCTGCAAATGGGTCACACATATCCCACAATGCTACCTCTCTGATTACAAGGACCTTAATCAACACCAGGGAGGTAAAGAAAACAGCTGTAGGCAGTAACATCTCAAACTAACAGCTAAATTTTGAGGATCCAACAGACAAAAATTTGGCTATGGCAGAAGCAGACTTCAGCATGGAGTGTAAGTTTTTACTACTTTCAGCACAGCATTTCCTAATGCATGAAATTCAAAAACCTTTGAATTTTCTGCATTTCTAGGTAGTATTTCTCAGGGCTTTGCTTTGTTTTATTATTAACTAACATCTTTGGAACGTGATCAATCTACAGTGCCTTTTGGGATACTTCTTAACTAAACGCAAACACACTTGATGGTGTTAAGGGGCTGTAGCATGAAGGACAACTCGGGCAGAAAGGATGAGAAACAAGCATGGCTGGGCAGCAACACAGAATGTAGGGACACCACTCTATAACAAGTGCCCACAAGCACATCACAGATACCAACTAAGTAGTTTATTTGTTACTGATTGTGTTAAACGTGTTTCTGAACCAGTCCTGCTAACCCAAAAAGTCTTTTTTAATGCCTACAAACACAAAAACTGAGTCAGAAACTCAACATGAGTATTTGTTCATAAATGTTTTTTTTTTTTTAACATTTTCTTTAAAAATTCAAACCACAAGAGATTACTTTAAAGGCAGAATCGGTGGAAATGTAAGGCAGAGCTCAATCTAATCATTACATAATGAGAAGCTGTTACTATCAAAAACCATGATAATGACCTTCTAAAGGGTAGGAAAAAAACCCCTGTAATATCAGTATAGGAGACTAGAAAAATATAAACTTTGTTGTAAGGATGTGTGAACTGTTGTTTGTTTGATGTAATTATCTTCTAGTAGTACTTCATAACAATAAGTCTTGTTTTGAACTAACTACTGCTAGGAAAAAAAGTTTTCTGTAAAACACTTTAAAACATGTAATTGATATTTAAGAGAAACAATATTGAAACTAAGTGGCATTTAATTGAAAGCCATGAAAACAATATGGTAGATTTAAAACACTAAAATCTCATTTTTAAGTTAGTTTGACAATTCATGGTCTCTGGACATTTGTAAGCTATGATTTTTCTTCTAAATAGCATACAGGTTTGTATTACATATTTTACTATAATGTTTAGACTTGAAGAATTTACATTACTTATCTTTTTAAGATGATAAATTTATCACATATTTTGCTAAACAACTTTTTGACAATAAATAAGAATACAGTAGACATTATTACCCTTGTCTGCATTTTTTGTTATCAGCATAAACTCATACTGATACTTATTACCTGAAAGACTTCTAAGAATACAAAAGGACTAGCATGAAATGAGTATCTTTCTTCTTCCACAATGTAAGACTTACTCATATGCTCACAATGAACCAGTAACACCCAGATCTAAGTTACAAAACACAGCTCCAAGTCAACTGAGGCTTCCCAACGCAGTTTAACTTGGTTAGCGATTCAAGGTTAGGTTTTGAAGTTGGTTTGAGTTAGAAAGAAAAGTGAAGACAATTTTAAATTCTACTTATCGTAGATTACGTGTGGGGGGGAAAAAAAAAAAAAAGCAGCCTTCTTGGAGACAGTAAGAGCCCTCCCACAGAAGGGCAGCAACTCGAAGTGCCTGCTACTAGTTTCCTTTCCTGACAAACCCCCCCACGAAGTTTTTACAGATGACAAAAGGAAAGCTCCCCCCTCAGCACATTTGTTGCCATTTGAAGAGCTGCAGATCCATCAAAATCTTCTCCAGTAAAGTACTTAATACACTGAGCGGCTTAATTGTGTTTGAGTGCAAAAACAGAGTGGAAACTATAGTTGTTTTTTTTTTAATTGAATGTGATACCTACCTTTAAAAGGACTATTTGGAAAAGAAAAAAAAAAATCTTACATGAGATTCAAAAACACATAGCACTTCAAAACAAATGCTTTCTTGCTGTTAAATCCTAACTTCAGTAGCGACCGTTTCATAAGGAATAAATAAGGGACCAAACAGCTAAAGACATCAAGACTACCTACATACCGTGTCTAATAGAAATAAAATATTGATTGCTGTTCCTACCATCCTGGCAAATATTAAAAATACACTTTTTTTTTGTGCCTCCTAGGTTTCCTAAAAATATTTCTGAGATTGAGATTCTGCTTAAAGAACAAGGCTCCATGCTTAGAGATTAAATCAATTTAGGCACCTCATTTATCTCCTCCATTATAAGCAGTTTTCATTTTAATACCTTTAAGTACAAGGGAGGTAGAACAGTATTTGATAATAGCAATCTCAAGAAGTAGTACAACATCAAACAGCAAAACATTAATTACAGTATCAAGGCTCTTCCTGCAAGAGGCATAGCAAAAATACTCAGGTAGTCTGGACTGTGGAGAGTCCTAAACTTTTGACTAACTGACTTTTGACATCCTAACAGCTAAATGGTCCAGAGCATTCTTGACTAAACACGTTTGGCCCAGACAGAACGGTGCCACTGATTTAGTATTTTCAGCACACACTCAAGATTACTGCCATATTCCTTTGCTGATGGAATTGGACCTTAATATCTTCACCTTGGCCTGGCAGGCAGATAGACCTCTGCAACACCCTCCAGACAAAATGATATTTTTCTATTAAAATTTCTTCTCTAGAAAAAAAAAAGGGGGGGCGGGAGGGGTGGGGGTAGGTGACACACTACACAGTGACACGGACACGTCTTTCTTGTTTGTGAGATGACAGTTTCTGTCTGTGCTAGAAAGGAATAAACCTAAAGAAATATCTGGATCTGGGAATTTACGATACAGTGCTGTCTTAGATCAGAGCTTTCAAAACTACCCACGCTCTGGTAAGAACCACATCCAAAATATCATGTATGTGCAAGGCTGCACAACTCTCAACTTTGCTGAGGTAGAGGCTCAGGCAAGAGCTGTGTTTAAGGAGCAGCCTGGCTCTCTGAGAAGCTGCCCTTTTCAGCCTTTCCTCACTCTGTCTCTGTATACTGCTATTTGGAGGTACACCACTGCAGGCAGCAGCCCCATATGGCCCAGAAAGTTGGGAGTTGCAGCTACACTTACCACGATGGTAATGACTGAAACTAAATTTAGCAGCTCCTGCCTAAATCATCTTCCCCTGCCAGGACAGCAACAAAAAGCAGGGAAGGAAAAAAGAACATATCCAGTAGTACTGGATTAAGAAGCAGCAGGTGTCCCCATGGGAAAATTAAGATTGCCAGCATGTAACTCAACCCTAGACTTCTATGACATGTAGTGCCAAATAAAAAAATTAATAGCTGAGTAGTCGACTAGTAACATAAATGCAGTACAAAGGAAAACAGGAAAAAATACATTAACTCAAAGCCCAAGCAGTGAGAGGATGATTAAATTCCTTCTTAGAGGGCCAAAACTAAGTGGTGAGCATCACTGATATTTCTTTTAAGAAATAACAAATGGCACTAAAACAGAAAGGCTTGATTTTACTACTGAATTTTAAGTAAATCTAGAAAAACCTGAATTAACAAAGAACAGATATATACTAGATGTCTGCATTATTTTTATCATTACTGATTAAATATTATATACACTATTTAAACAATTCAACCTGATATCCACCACATACTGCCAAAACCCACCTACACAGACAGGACATTTACAAAAACACAACAGATACATTACTATCAACAAAATATTTCCACTAACATAAATATAAGCTATATAGGAAGAAAACCAAATGTATGGTATTTTATACTGCTAACAAAGTATTGACAAAGAATTGAGCCGGAAATGAGCAATGAAAAACCAGTGTGCCTGGCTTTGCAATACACTTTGCTTTAATGTATGTACTTCATGAACATAATGTACACACTAATGCAACAACAACCTTTAATGCTGTTCAAGTGAGATGAGAAAGCTGTTGAACATCGTACTAAGATAGGCTTCAGAACCAATCAATTATACAGTTTGCTGCTCTATGAAAAGAACTAGTAGTGAATTCCTTAATTCCAGAGTAAATTAAATTCCATCCTTATCACATTGGACATATAAACAGATAAATTTCCAGTGGAAATGTACCCAAAGGTCATATGAACATGGCATAATTTAGAGATGGATGTAAAGGTCGTTTCTTGTTAAAAGGGAGTACATGAACCACAAAAACAGAACAAAAACAAGCAACCTCCCCCCTCACACATGAGCAGATATGGATTGAATATTCTTTAACTAGCATTGATAAAGCACTCATTCAGTTAATTTTCTTAATACTCGTTGCCATGCTCATTTCATCAACAATAAGCTTACCTTTCCTTTCGGTCCAGATTGCTTAAAATATGAAAAAAGAAAGAAAAACATAAGATGCAATGCCCCACATGTGTTGCACATCACTAAATTTAAAAGTTATTAAATATAATTATAACTGTTTAATTGTCTCTTGCACTCACTGGACTGGTTTGCAAGTGAGCATTATTATTTTTCATAGCGTTGTTGTAACAGTAATTATAAATGCACAAACAAATGTTACTTCACAGACAGCAATGGTCAGTGATCTAAATGCTACATTGTCTTGCCTCTTTTTCAATGTGTAAAATTTGAATAATTCTGAACTCAACTTGGTCATCTGACTTAATTCACTTTAATGCAGAACCTGACATGATAGAATCCCAATACACAAATCAAGATCAAGCCTCATTTCCAACCCAACTGCCATGCCGAAGAAGAGAAAATAAATTTATGTAACAACTGGTTTCCAATAATTCAAAAAATATTTAAGTGCTTAAACTGAGAAAACAAAACTCAGAAAGCACTACTTAAATATTTAGGAGACCACATGCAATCAGCTGCTGGAGAGAGAAGGATAAACAGAAGCAACTAGCCTCCTCCTCATTTTGGCTAAAAAGAATCTACAAAAATATTTTAAAATTAAGGCCACTAGTTTCAGAAGCATCTCCTTTAACATCAGTGAAAATAGTTGGTGCTCACAACTCAGGTCCTTTGTATACCAAGACTGATACAAAAATAGATCTAACTAAGCACAGCATGAAGACAGCTTGAAAACAGTATCTTTATCACCCCTGCCTTTTCTTTCATCACTTGCAATGTGGAATGATGTAAGCTTTTAATCCAGATTGCTGTTGCTCCCACATATCAAAAGCCTAAAACCACTGTGATACATGCATTACACTAACATTATTCTAAAACAGAACAAATTCAGACTGTTTCCTGTTTTATTTCTGTAAAATTAAGCAAAGTAATGATATTGCAGAGCTAATAGAAACTCATTCTCCTTTTCACAAGCAGTAACACTCACAAGAATAGAGCAAACTCTAACTCTATCCAGAGGAACGGCAGGATTCTAAGTAAACCAGGTAAGAAGGTAATCCTGATAATCCTACAGAGTGCAGTATGAAAACACATTCCATCTCCACAGTGGTCTGGGAAGAGAGGAGAAAGAATTCAAAACTGAATGTGACCACTGCAACTTAGATGAGGGTGGGGGTCATCAGCCAATGCTGCATGAAAGCGGGGAAAAACTGTATCCAACTGGAGTGAGCCTTTACAAAAACGAACACTGGGTTTATGCAGGTCACACCTGAGTTTGTAAATCCAATCAAATCCAAAGTATGTCCATATGGAGCCATATCCAGTATCTTTGTATCCTTAGCACAGTTATTAGGTAACTTGGATTAACTGTTCACAGGTGCTGTAAAGAGTCATACTATTACAAACTGCAAATTTTAATGCTAAGGAAACTTAAAGGCAGGAAAAAATATTCCAGAATGCCTGATACTGTACAGTATCATTACATAAGATGCCTTGCTTGGTTTAAAATCATAGAATCATTTACGCTGAAAAAGACTTTTACGATCATTGAGTGCAACCGTAAACCTAGCACTACCAAGTGCACCAAATCCCATATTAATATAATGTATTTAAAATAATTCTCACTTTTGCAGTGCAAAGACTAAGAAATGAGAATCCTTGATAGATGCAAGAATCATAACGAAGAGTGTCCCTACAAATTGCTTCATGCAGCTCATGCATAAGATTTGTAAGACATGCTGTACATACATGCTAATCCAGTGCGAAGTCTTAGAGAACAGTCAGTCAATAGTGTAAGATAGAACTACACATCCATTAAATGAAGCAAAATAGCCTGGACCAACCGCACTAGGCTAAACTGTATCTGAAAATCTGTTGTATCAGAAGTGAACAAATTTTAATTTTGTGCCCTGGTTTCACTGGAAAAAACATGGATATTTATAAAAATATTACTTTGAAATGCCCAACTTTGTTGTACTGAAATTTATATTTTAAATATGAGTGAAACAGATACTTAACCAGAATTTAATATGCACGTGCAAAAAAACTGGAGAAGCAGATGAGAAATACAGTACACATCACAAGCTCCAAATTCAACTTGATAGAGATTACAAGAGTTTCATAATTAGCTTGCCCTATATGACACCATTCCTATTCAAAGAACCTAGTATAAATAACAGAATCTGTAATGTCAGTGCCAGAGATTCAATCTGCCCAGAACTAACTTAATAATGTTTTTGGTTTTGGTTATCCTTTCAATAATTCACTGTAGATTTAAGAACAATATGTTCAGTTAGTTAAAACTATTTTCCCCATGTTGTTACTGATCACTACACCACAAAACAATTCTACAAATGCAAACGTGAAAGAATACAACTTTGTGTTGTCTCTAAATTAGCACAGGGGAAAAAAAAAACCCAATGCCTTAGAACTCAATTTCCACGCTACCACATTTCCTGTATCTTGATATAGAACCAAAATTTTATTCTGTTTGCCACCCACATTCTCTGCACATACTTCTTTCTGAGAAGGCATCATCAGAATTTACTTTTAAACTCAACTATTGTCTAATGTCAGTAATAACTAGCAAAAAAAAGGCAAAAAAATCCCAAGCAACTAGAAGTATAGGACCAAAAAAAAATCCCACACTTCATATGAACCAGAATTTTGTTTTATGAACAGTTTTATAGTGCTATTTTTTTTCCTAACAACTACTGTCTTCTCACTCACAAACCTACATTTTCCATATCAAGAAGTCTTGAGATCCTTCTTCTTTTTTAATTAATAAAAAAGCAGGACAGAAGGCCATGTTCTATTAATTCTCAATCCTTTAGCTCAGAAACAGACTTAGAAGCTTTTAACAAGTAGTCAATTGAGTTAACGGGCAAAAGATACTGGAATTAAAAATCCTTTGCACAGTTCCTCTGTAAAGCTCACCCTCAGTCAATTAGGTCACACTGGTTCTGACATTCTCCAGCAGCAAAACATAGATTGGATTGTTGTGACTATTTCCTGCCTTTGAAACTCCTGAAATACTCTTAGCATAACAGTTAATTGTCAATTATTAATGTAAATCAACTACAATAACCACCCTAAAAGAAAACATATTTAGAAACAACTACTATCCAAGTACTTCATGTGATATTCAGCTTGCCTACAATATGCATTAGTTTTCTTCTTGTGTGCCATACACACAAAGTCACTACTAGGGGTTTTTTCCACATTGCATTGCAGGCTTATAAAGAAACAAGTCGCATAGGTGAGAAAGGCAAGAAGGCAAGTTTAACATCCCCTCAAGATGAAGAATCTCTGGGCAGACTCTCTTGCATGCTGAAGGAGCCTATAGCACTGAACTAGATAAGATGCATCCATGTCGACTGGCTGTTTCAAAGAACCCTCTTAAAATAAAGCTTAATCAAGTACACTAATATTATTAAGGAGATCCAAGAAAGAGCAATCTCGCATGATTTTGCTTACTTCAACTCATTTTAATTAGCACTGCAGACCAAGATTTTATCCCTTAGAACTACAAAAAAAAAGGTGAAAGGTAAGCGCATGAATGCTTAGAGATCCCCCATGTTTTCCTCAATGGAACACTGAACAAAAATATTCTAAAAAGGACTGCATGTAAGAAGAAAGGAGCACAGCTGGTTCAGCATAAATGACACTGATAACGTAAACCTCATCTTTCAGTTTAATTTGTGGGAAAAGTTCTGCCAGTCCTCCGTAGGCATCTCTGCCTTGCAATGACAGGAAGAAATATAAAGAAACAGTAGATCTCTTCTACTGCATCTGCTATTGCTAAGGGGAAGGAAACACCCATGCTATTTTCCATTTACAGATGATGGTACAGTTTGAAATGGACAGAGGCAACAATAGTGTAGGTCTTCAGGGACAGGACTGCAAAATCCATTTGTCAGTCTGTTTCTGTAATGCCAGATTACCCTAGTACACATTTGGATCGCATCCTTCATTCACATTAGTATATGGGCTTTGTTTTTCCAGAGAAAGCAAGTGAAAGCAAGGGAAGTGGGATGAAAAAGAGGATGATGCTAACATAGGATCCCAGCATCCCTAAAAATCTAAACTAAAAAACAGAGAGGAAAAAAGGGTGCAGAAGTAGGAGGCTACAAAATGCTAATAGGATAAAGCACTCGCGGGCTGCTGGAAAACCGTGAAATTCATAGACAAAAAGACCTTTGAATGGACAAATTTTGAAAGAAAATTCCTTGGAGCAATGGTTAGCTCATAAAAAACGTTAGGTGTGAAAAGCCTGTAAAAAATATATAATTCAAAAACAACCCTGCAAGTTACGGAAGTCCAATGTAGTTTTAAGTCTTCAAAACAATGAAGTTTAATTCAGCATAGCTGAATGATACCCTGGTTTCCAGTTGTCCATTCTAACAATTATTTATATACATGCAAAACCTTGCTTCTGTGAGATGTAGCAGTTTATACGTTTGATACTCTATTTACAAACTACATAGGATCAAGAGAACTGTAACTTAATCTTTAGACAGTTTTCATTCAACCTGGAGTTTCTGTGAATTGGGGTGTGATGATCATGTTGTCAGTTATGTGAATTTCTACTGCACACTGTGTCCATTTGAAAGTATTTTCTAGATGTATTTACATTAGCAGATGCTCTCTTGCTGAATATGCCCCATAGTGTACTTTAAAATTACAATATTATCTTAGAATTTACTAATAAGTCCTAAACAGTAAGTTTTATGAAACTTCAGTAATTAAGATCAAAGCTCATGATCAAGAATGCACCATGCAATTACTTACGTTTCCTTAAAACACTTTATAGCGTAATGAAAATCATTACATATAAAAGCAGACAGGACTATTTTCAATTGAAACATCTGGAGAAATAAACCTAGTCTTACCTTTGGGCTGCTGTTTTTACTACTGCTGTCTGTGCATGAGCATGGTGAAAACGTCTACCATGTACCACAGTCACAGGACAAGACATGTTCTGAGTATTTTCACTGCAAACATACGGAAAAACATTGTTTAAGACAAGACTGTAGTGTATTTTTTGTATGTTGTCTTAACTAAAAATTGTGGCATCCTGCTTTTATAGTAACCACCATATAAAACCAAAAATCAACTATTTCTGAATCCATACTACTACTGTAGGATCCTCTGACAGGCACAAAAACATTCAGTCTCAAATAAAATAAACAAATAAGAATAAGCACAATTTTTATTTTTTTTTCTGGAAGAAAACGTAAAGCTTTTTAAAATATCTATCACCATCCACAACACTGTGAGACAGCTCTCCTTACTCAATCCCACCATTTCAGAAACACTGCTTTTTTATGAATTATAACCATTTCTAATGAATTTTATACTTCCATCTATACATTTTTTTAAGACAATGTTAACTTCTCTAGTATGACTTAAAGGGTGTAACATGAACAGATTGAATGGCACATTCAGGAATCACCCTCATTTACTACTCATAAGGAAAGATAAACACAGGAAAATTATGGATGTAGGATGGCTGGTAACTGAAACAAGGTAACATCTCGAGAAGAGAAGAGGAGGGTTCTCAGGTGCTCAAATATCTCAGCAGGACTCTGCAGAGAGATAGTATATTCACTGATGTCTTTTTAGCATTTTTTTACTTTCTCCCTTTGTTGCCCTTTGACACTTTAATCTTGTTACTGCGCAAAACAAGTAATTCCAGAGAGATTACTTACCATCATCCTCTCTAGTAAAAGCAGATATAGAATAGATCAATAATATAGTACTCCTTCAAAGGTGATTAGACCCCTACAATTATCCTGCACACTTCTGTGACAGGACACACAACACCACACTTGAAATGTTCCCAAAAGCATGCAACTTTTAACAGCATATTGATAAGGCAAATTGTTTCCAATTATGGAAATAAAACACTTAAATTTTGCTCGTAAAGTTTCTTGGAAATTTTAATTGTACTAAACAAAATGGTGTGAAAAAACATTTTGATGATTTGAAATATTTTTCAGTGTCACGGTTTGGACCAGGACAGTTTTGCTCCTGCTGTCTGTCATGTTAGGAACAACGAAAAAACCTGAGGTACCAAAATTCCCCAAAAAGCTGACAACCAACTCCTAAGCCATCCTCCTAAAGATGAAAGTGAGCAAACTGCTGGCTTTCAGTTGAGCACTATGAACCCTTTTGGCAGCCTTACCCCAAGTATCTTAAGTCAGTATTAGAATTTCTGACTGATGATAATATCACTGATATGATCTGACTGATGATCATAACATAACCATGAACATTACCTAGAATAAGACCTACCAAATTAAACCAAATGGTAACACTCTCTTTTCTAGAATATGAACTCCTCAAAACTAATAAATTAACATCAGCCAATTCAATCACCAGCCTCCTGAAAAGTAAACACACTCACCCCACATGCTTCCAAGTCAAGAATACGCAACTTCAGCTAGTCAGTCACTATCCAGACTAATTTACAGCCAACCTTCTGCTTAATGTTGTCACCTGAGAAATAAAAAGCTGACAACTATTTGCCCTAAATACTTTAGGGTGTCTCAAATCCTCTCTGGCTTCCAGTTTAGTGTCTTTGAAAGAGATACTAGCAAAGAGAACATAAGCAGAGTGGAGGAATGCCTTCTCAGATGCGTAAGACTTGAGTTTAAACAAACAAGCAAGTCTATAAACATATCTTATCTCATGTTTTATCATTTTGTTTGTTGCAGCTGAGCTTTGCCAAACCATCATGATCGGGAAACTCCAGGTCTTGTGCCCCTGCAGCACAAAAAAACCTGTTATGCAGCACTTCTGCTTTCTGCCTCACACTCAAGAAGTGAGAAGCTCCAGTAGGTGCTGGAATGGAATATCGCAGCCTGCTGGCTGATCAGATTTGAGTCAAAGCAGACTGCTCTAGATGGCACACTGAAATGGTTCATATGGCATGAGGTATGCTTCCAAGTAGGACAGATATAAAACACAACCTGCTCTATAATCCTGTTCTTTGAATAAAGCATATCCAGTGCAGACAGAAAACACCAGAAAATTTAATAATGAAGTCCAAGCAAGTTGCTAAATGAACACATCGAACTCAAATCTGAGTTTGCACAGTTTTGCGAAGAAAATTAACCTTCAACATTAAAACCAGGGTGGGGTAATGGTCTGAAAGTCTCTTGAAATAAAAAATGTTCTAGAAGTCTCAAAGGACTTACAATATATTAATGATATATGTCTCCTTGACGTGATCTCAGAAACCACAGAATCATTTAAAGTCTAGGCTCTAATGGAAACAAGGTTACACTATCACATTCTGACAACTAATCCTAGGAACTTCTTAACACGGTAGATTCAAAAGGGGCCTTGCACTGGACAAAAGTATAGATCCAGAATTAATGGAACCAGGACATTTCAGGAACATAAAACACAACTACAAACTACACGAATTCTGCTGTTCATCAAATAACTTTTTAAATGAAATCTTACCAAAAAAAAGAATCTATAAGGGACCTAATAATGTGAGAAATTTTGATACAAGTTACTGAAAATTAGCAAAGATTAAAGAAATTTAAAGTAAGACCTCATGATTTAAAAAAAAACCCCAAACAACAAAACCATTAGGATTAAGTTAGAGTTTGATACTGGACTTGTGTAACCAGATAACAGATGGCAACACTTTGGTTGGTTTCAATTTTTGTACAGGTAAGTGAACATGTACAGGGAAAAATTTATTCTCACCCTCCTTGCCTACCTCTTCTTCCTACCACTGATTCCTTGAATTTTAGGGAATATTTTACTGCAATAATATTGAGTCAAGCCCCACTGATCAGAATAGTTTTTAATCCCTATTCTGCAGGGACAGTGGGGAAAAAAAAAAAAAGATACTTCAACTTTGTGATAAAAATCCCCATGAATAGCTCAATGATCTAAATTATCTTATCTTCTTCCACTTAATCTAGCAGCTTAACTGCATGATCAACCTACAGAATTTTCTCTAGTTGAAGAGTCCAAATATTGGAAGGGTAACCATTAAGCATCATCCATGCTGTGTGTCAAAGTGAACACATGACCAATCTTCAGTACAGTGACTGGATCACAAACCTTTAGATCTTTGAGGATTTTTTTTGTGATATATGTGTTATGAAAGTTATAATGCTATCACAATTCAGCTGTTAAATTAAGGTAATAATTTATAGCATAATCACATCACAGACTTCACAGAATGGTAGGGATTGGAAAGGACCTCTGGAGATCATCTAGCCCAACTCCCCTGCCAAAGCAGGTTCATCTAGGGCAGGTTGCACAGGAACATGTCCAAATAGGTCTTTAAAGTCTCCAGAGGAGGAAACTCCACAACCTCTCTGGGCAGCCTATTCCAATGCTCCGTCACCCTCACTGTACATAAGTTTTTCCCCAAGTTGAGGTAGAAGTTCCTGTGTTTCAGTTTGTGCATGTTGCCCCTCATCCTATCACTGGGCACCACTGAAAAGAGACTGGCCCCAAAATAGTGACTTAGTAACCAAAATCCGAAATGGAGTTAAATAATGTTGGTAATATGATTTTACTCAAACTAAGTATTTACAGCAGTCACAGTGGCCTACACACATACATCATTCCCAACTAAAATCCTTCATTCATGACAGTTTACAAAGAAGGTGGATACTTATATTTTCCATTTAAATTCAGCATGCAGCTCAGTACTAGACAGAAGGTGGATGCCTGATTTCAAAATGGATGATATACCTTTTAGGTAAGCTAACATACAGGCAACGGATTTTCCTTTTTTTCGTTGAATTTTGTAAATCATGCTAGATCTTAGGTTTACTAAGGTAATTGTCAATAGAAAGCAGTCCCACTCCAAGTAACAGAACGTCAGAACTGTTTAGACTAGACTGTCTAAAAAACCCTAAGCAATTATTTACCTTAAAACCAAAATAAACCCCACATACCTTTCTGGAACTTAAGAAAAACACAAACACAGTCGAGTGTGACTGCTTTAATAGAAAAAGGAGAAAAATTATGTACTAAGGTTGGATTTCACTACAAATGCCACAGCCAGCCAGAAGAAAATTCTGGTTTCCAAAGGATTAGAGGAATCTTATTTTAAATGGTTAGGTGTACTCAAAACCAATATAATGATGGGAGAGAGTAATTATATTAGGTCTACATGCATTCTTTTTGTCTTCATTAATACAACTTCCAACTAGAAATCATAACTCTTCAGACAAGTTCATTACTGAAAGCTTAATAAAATGTAAATAAAGCATTAAAGACATATATAAGCTTATTCAAAATAACCTACAATACTTAATGTCCTGCAGCTACTGTTCCAAACATACATTACATATACCCAAACAGGCCCCTATTTAATGCCACGTTGGTTCTAACAATAACTTGAACTATTATAATTGCAGAATTTTACTCATCAGTGAAAGTTTCACTGTTATTCGTCAAAACTAGGCCTCTAAAAAAAAGAATGCAGGGTAAGAGGAGGCAGACGCGTCGCACAGCATGTTGAAGAGAACCCTGGACGTACAGAAGTTAACTACGGCGATCATGGAAGGCCTATCAAATGTCTCTGGGTCAAGATCAGAGGGATTGTCTTCAAGGGCAGTATAGTAGGCATCTGCTACTGACCTCCAAACCAAGACAATAAGGCCAACAAAGCAGTATTTGGGTCACTCAAGCAAGCTTTGGGTCAATGGAACCCAGGTCTTAGAGATGACTTCAACTACCCAGACATTAGTTGGAAGAACATTATAGCAGCTCACTTGTCATCCATCAAGTTCCTGGAACACACAGAGGACTTCTTACTCATCCATGTGTTAGATGTGCCATCCAGGAATAAGGCACTGCTGGACTCACTGCTCAAACCAAAGAAAACTGCTTTGTAATATCTCGGTTAGTGATAGCCTTGGCCGCAGGGATCACAATACTGTGGAGTCTGGGATCCTGCTGAGCACACTGAGGGTTAATACTAAGTCAAAGGTTTTAGATTTTAGAAGAGCAAACTTCAGTTCACTCAGAGCTCAGTTGGAAGGGATTCTGTGGGCAGGTTCTATGGAGAGTAAAGGAGCTGGCAAGTGCTGAGAGTTTTTCAGGTTTTTCCTGGAAGCACAAAACCAGTTCATCCCCTTCAAAGGTAAGGGAAGTAGGCAGAGCAAGAGACCCCCATGGCTTAACTGTGAGCTTCTAAGTCTGCTCAAAACCAAGAAAGAAGCACACTAGAGATGGAAAGCAGACAAATATCTGTTAAGAACTACAAGGGAATTGCCAAGGTGTGCAGAGATGCAATTAGAGAAGCAAAAGCTTGGCTCAGATTGAAATTGGCCAGAGATGTTAAAAACTGTAAGAAAGGATTCTTCAGATACACAAACAACCAGAAATAGAAGGAAAATACTGGCCTGCTGTTAAACAGGGGGGGTAAATGAGTCACCAACAATGCTGAAAAGGCAGAGGTTCTCAGTACTTCACCTCTGTCTTCACCAGCACTTTTCAGCCTCAGAACTTGGGAACAAAAATCCAGGTTGATGCGAACACAGACCCACCATCAGTGAAGGAACAGTTGGTTTGTGAACTACTACAGGAGTTTGACTCCTAAAAATCGATGAGCCCAGACATTATCCACCCAAGGGTGTTAAGAGAACTGGCTGATATCATTGCAAGGCTGCTCCCCATAAACTTTGAGAGGTTGAAGAGATCGATAAAATTGTCCCAGAAGACTGAAAGAAGGCTAATGTCACCCCCATCTACAAGAAGGGCTCAAACAAGGATCCAGGGAATGACAAGCCCATCAGTCTTACTTCAGTCCCTAGAAAAGCTATGGAACAAATCCTCCTGAGAGCTATCACAAGTCCAATGAAGCACGCTATCTGGAAAAGCCAGCATGGATTCACCAAGGCCAAACTGTGATTGACAAACCTGATTGTAATCTGCTCAGTTGATGCGGGGTGAGTGGTGGACATTGTCTACCTTGATTTCTCCAACGCTTTTGAAACAGTTCTCCACAGTCTCCTCCTAGAAAAACTGATGTGTTATGATCTAGACAAGTGGTCTGTGCAGTGGATGGGGAACCAGCTGACAGGCCCAATGCTGTTTAGTATCTTTATAAAAGATCTAGATGATAGGCTCAAGTGTACCCTAGTGAAGTTTGCTGATGATACCAAACTGAGTGGGGAAGTGGACACTTCAGAAGGAAGAGCCATCCTGCAGGAAGTCCTGGATAGGCTGGAAGAGTGAGCTAACAAGAACCTTATGAAGCTCAAGAGCAACTAGTGTAAGGTCTTGCACGTAGGAAAATATAATCCAGGTGTGCAGCACAGGCTGGGATCTACCTGGCTGGAGAGCAGGTCTCTGTGGAAAGGGATCTCAGGGTCCTAGTGGACAACAGGCTCTGTATGAGTGAAGAGTGTGCTGCAGTGTCAAAGAAAGCCAACAGGATGCTAGGTTGCATCAGACAAGAGCATCAGAGCAGAGATGAACAAGCCATTGTCCCACACACCCAGTGCGTGTGAGGTCACTGTGTACTGTGTTCATTTTTGGTCCCTGTTATACAAAAAAAGATGTGGACAGGCTGGAGAGGGTCCAGAGGAGGTCCACAAAGATGATCAAAAGGACTGGGAAGTTGCCATGTGAGGACAGGCTGAGAGAACTGGGTTTGTTCAGCCTTGAGAGAAGAAGGCTTAGGGGAGACCTTATCACCATGTTCCAGTATTTAAAGAGTGGCTACAGAGAAGATGGAGACTCCCTTTTTATAAGGAGTCAAATGGAACTGATGAAGATAACAGCATTAGTCCTGGGGAGATTCTGGCTGGACAAAAGAGGACAATTTTTCACAATGAGATCAGACATTTGAATAATCTCCCCAAAGAAGTGGTGGATTCTCCAACATTGGACAGCTTTCCCGGGCTGCATCAAAAGAACTGTGGCCAGCAGATTGAGGGAGATTCTGCCCCTGTACTCTGCCCTGGTGAGACCTCACCTGGAGTACTGTGTCCAGCTCTGGAGCCCTCAACACAAGAAGGATGGGGACCTGTTGGAGCGTGTCCAGAGGAAGGCCACAAAAATGATCAGAGAGCTGGAGCACCTCTCCTATGAAGACAGACTGAGAGAGTTGGGGCTCCTCAGCCTGGAGAAGAGAAGGTTCGGGGGAGACCTTATAGAGACCTTCCAATACCTGAAAGAGGTCTAGAAGGCAGGGGAGGATCTGTTCACAAG
>JAVSBS010003543.1:58082-69434 GCA_033124195.1 Coracias cyanogaster | reverse complement strand
TATAAGTGACTTCTGTGGGCACCCTGAGAATGCAGGGGTCTACTCAGAGTCCTAGCAACAGGGTGATGTTCACAGGAAACCTCCTAAATATCAGCTTTTTCAACAAGGTTTTTGGACACAAACACATTTTAGGACAACCTGGACATTACCTCTCCTTTAAAAAGTGTTGAAGTATATTGACACATTTGATTAGCAAAACCAATGCAATGCTATATCACTGTAAACTCAAAATGAGATTTAAAAGCTTGAAGAAACTCTTGGCTTCTGAAAAATGCAATGTTATTTTTAGGGTGGATGAACTGTATAAAAGGAACTGGTTTAAACCAGCTTTAAAATACAGCAATATCAAACTCTCAATTTTAAAAACATTTATTTTATTTTATGTTTCCTGTTCTACTTATCCTTTTTTTTGGTGAAGTTTCATCTGTTCAACCTCTAGCCTTCTGCATTTGCAGAAAACCTTCCAACAGTGTGCCAAGTTACATAGCTAATATCAGTTATCTATGGTTTGTGTTCTCTTTCCTAATTTTGCCACATGTTTAAGAAATGGGAGGAGAGAACGAGGAATAATCCAAAAAGAAAAATACTCTTATCCTTATTCTTATTATTATATTCTTCATATTATTATTATTATCCAACATGGTCACAATCCAAAAGAGCTGCAGTAGGTTTTTACAAAAAATATGTAGTCTGATATCTCCAAGGTAGTTTCTGGACAAAGGAAATCACATCAGAGAATCAAGGAATTTACTTTTCTTTTGCTTAAGAAAGCCTTTCCTTTTCAAAGCCTCTAAACTGCTTTTTTTCTTTGAAATTTCTTGTGTTTGATCACTCAGTAATCTGGACATTCAGATTTTTTCCTGAATATGTCATAGTGATTCAGCAGAGAACTGATGATACATGGGAAAGATGTGGAGCAGATTAAAAGAATTTATTTACATAAGTGATGAGTAAGCGGGTCAATTAAGAAATGAAAGGAACTGAACCATATATACCGTCTGATCAAAAACGACCAAAATTGCATAGCTTGTGCTTGATAGAGCAGGCATATAATCTACCATAGATAGTTGTGGAGATGGAAATATTTTGTGATAAGAGTAAAGCTGTCAAAATCTTGATGCTGGTGACCTGCATCAGGAACTGCACCCTCATGCCCAGGCACAAAGGAGTGTGTCCTGTTGGGCTCATGTGGGAGAAGATGGACTGATGGCTGCCAAAAATTAAAGTACAGGATGTGTAGACATTGGAGGTGGACATGCCGGGTTCCTGAGTTGCTGTCGATGTGAGATAGCTAGATGAGCAAAAACATAACAAAAACAATGTTCAGTATAGTTTTATATTGGGCTATAGTTTTTATTGCAGTGTGGGCGGCAGGTAAGCTCCCAATGATACCTCTTGTTTCTATCACAGCACTGTTGCTACTTGAAATCAATACTTGTGTCTAAAGAGAAATAAAACATAAACGCTTATGAAACCCAAGTTTAGCAAAATCAAGTTCTATGTGCCTTCTCTGAAATGGTATCAATAGCACACAGCCAAGACTGAGGTGGAGAATCTCAGCTGAAGAACATACCTACTGTAAAGAAAACTGAAAAATCAATGGAGGATTATTAATCAGTCTGCACTGGGACACAGAATCAGCTGTCTATCTAAAAATCAATAAATCCTTTGACATATCTTCTGTCACAAGCTCTTTTCACCCAAATTGTCTTCCTGTGTAGGAGAAGAGCTGACCCTAAGCCTTCTCAGCTAAACCTCGCCTGCCAGAGTACTTCAGCAGAAATTTCTAGGCTGAGGGCACTGCTCTCCAAAAATGGAAGATGAACTTCATGAAAGGGTTTTATATATTGGCTTTTTGGAGGGCAGATAGGCTGCTGTGAATAGAAAAAAAGAGTTTGAAAGCATGGTGGTGATTGTAACATCACAGAATGGTTGAGGGTGGAAAGGAAAATATTTGAATTCTTGATTTAGTTTATTTATTGCTTCCCCAAATCCTTCTTAAATCTTAATTATTTTAATCCATCATCATAAATTAGAATTTTTGAAAACTGATAGAAATGTTTCAAAAGGAGATTTTAAACAGCCTGATGCCACTGTGTCTCTCCTCAGAGTTTGGAAAATTCTGAAATGTCACTTTGGGTCAACCAATCCCAGGATCAGCCTTAACTCTTTAAAGGGAAGGTGTTGTTTTGGGACAGAAAATAATTATTTCTGCAGCTCTACTTCAAAGACAGATGAGAACTAGCTCCTGTACTGCATTCGTCTGTGTGTATGGTTTGTGACTTCTTGCTATTGTTGAGTTTTATTGAAATTGGGCAATGAGTAGGAAGGCCAGCAAGGAATAATACAGAAGTCTAATATGGCTATTCCTTGTAAGAAAATGAGGCCAAATGGCTTCTATCTGTGCTCTCTACCCTCAGGAAAATTAAAATCACTTCCACACAAATTATAACTAATGTACTTCAAAATAAAAATGAGTAGCAATAAAAAAAATTAACTTCATTTTCTGTTTTTACACAATCCTATGTTTACATGATGGAGTCATCATTCAGCACGATTGTTTCAATTATGTGAATGGGTTCACTCAGAAGTAGACACATTGTGTTATGAATATTTTACCCAGCTTCCATGGTGTTATTATCCAGCCTGACTCATAACATTTGAACCTGTAACCGGTGAGCTGCAGGAGGTGGAAGTACTGACATTTTAAAAGATGCTGTTTATTTTTCTGATGAATCCATATCTGTAGCTCAAATAAAGACACTTCCTTGAAGCTAAGCATACTGATGTAAATTGTCTGTTGTGTATTTCATTGATAATTTCTCAAATAGTTTGTGCTGCACAAAAAAAAAGTCAGATGAAAAGGCAACCAGATCTCTCTTATGCAGGGAAAAGCTAGTTATTATTGTTGTTCCTTCTTTTTTTTTCTTTTTTTAATTTTTATTAATAATGTTTGACACCTTCAGTGTTGCACCATGCTTCCACATTAATTTCTTTTGCAAGCCCTCCTCCACTTTCAGCTCCAACACTTTCCTCCATTCTGCCAGTTAATCAAACACAAAAACCTGTGAGAAAGCCACAGTTAAACCCAACCTGCTAACGAAGATGATTTCTCAATAGGCCTGATGTCGAATATGTTTCAGATGAAACCTCTTCATGAAGCCATTTAGCTACACAGCTACCACTTGAGGTTGGTGATTACCCAAAGCTGTAAGGCAGGGATTGAGCACTCCATCTGCATGCAGAGAAGTCTAATGAAAGCCCCAACTATGGGTCTAAAAACGTGGTGCTTGTGTGCAGGCGTTGGTATGAGCAAGAACTTTATGGAGTGGACACTTACAACATTATGGTTATTGTTGCTAAATAAACACATTCCTGCCATTAGCACCAATCTGTAATGGAAATGAGAGCTCATTCTATAGCTCTTGTCACTAATTGGGATGTAGATTCCAAAATGATTATGCCTTAAAATACCTTGGATAGATGGAGGGTGGGAGAGATAGGCTTTCTTTGCCGTCAAAACCACTTCTGTGCTTTGCCCACTTCAAGTAGCAAGTTTTTAAGCCCTGTGTGCCTGATTTATCAAATATACCCTTTCTGTATTTGCTCTTTAAACTCTTCCATTTTTAGGCGTAATATAATCATTACATGCAAGAATATTTATTGTCTGTGGTAAATATAATTAATTAGTCATTGTACAGATCATTTTAATTTTATTTGGTGAGTATAAATCACTTCTCACTCAGCAAATGGTACTGTAGAAAGCCGGGTAAACTAAATGCTGTTTCACTTAACACTGTTAAATAATTGAATAAAAAGAAGTGCTGGGCAAATGGTGTGGAAGTAGTACCTAATATCACTCTTTAAAGTGAAACCTCATTTTCAGCAGAAAATGAAATGCCTAAGGAAAAAAACTATTTCCCTATCTCTTCTGGGAAAAAAAAAAGAGACGTATTTTAGCCAAAAATATAATTTTAATTTTACCAGAAGTTGTACTTTATGCGAGTTACGGTGTTAACTTCCTGCAGAACTATTGGTAGAAAACACTGGAGTTTCATTTTTGGAGTTACCAAGCATTTGCCTAATTCCCTTTACTTATCCTATACCCAGAAATAGTTTGAGGGATGAGGTAAGGGGGGAGCATTCTTGAAATTACTAAACTTCCAATGTCTTTGCCATTACTATATTTCCCTGAGCAAGCAACAGACAGGCACAGACACACAATGTCTATAGAGGTTATATAATATGTATATTTATTCTGTAATAAATTAATGAGTAGTATAAAACTATGTCATAGTTCTTGCTAGAATCATATTTTAAATGTGTATTTAAATATTTATTTAGCAAACTGGCCAACAACATCCATCAATCCATTTTGCTAAGAAAATGTTCTGTGGCTGGCAGCTAAAATGAAGGAAATTAAATAACGGCAGGAGGACTTACCTACCCTTTAGAAGATTACAGTTCCCCAAACTTCAAGGTAGGACCTGGGTAATGCTATAAAAGTGTGGAATTACTTACACATAATGAAGATAAAGCAAAAAAATCAGGAGAGGTATTAATCATATGAAAATAACTTGCTTAATCCATGGCCTTTCAAACAGCCTCCTTAGGTGATCAACTTAACCATTTCTTCGTGTCAATAAGACATATTAGCTATACTAACAAGCAGCAGTTAATGAAGACAAAACTGAAACTTCTGACCAATTTCTGTTCATTAAGTGCTTCACCTGTGCCTGAGCAGAAGTTCCTAGGTTTTGTGAGTGTGAGACATTAAGAAGAGTGGACCTGCTGGTCCTTAAAATCTACATTATAAAGTTTCAGGTTGTCTCAGTTATACGTGGCAGTGAGTAATTCCTTTGAATATTGATGATTTTAAAATATTGCAAACCTGGTTCTGTTTGGAAGAGGTATCTGAGCTGGTCTTGGCAGAGTTAATATAGTTAGAAGCAGGCAAAATAACAATGAGGTCATGATGGAAACATCACTGGTACATGCTGTGAGTGGTTTCTGGGTTCTGGTGGGAGAAAGCAGTCACTCCTCACATTGCAACATCATCATCTTGCTGAGCAATAAAAGGAGATAAAGATCCTTAAACTTGTGCTATATTACCCAGTGTCACACCCTCAGAAAGGAGTTGACATCACTACAGGTCGCCAGCTCACGTGTAATCCATCTGTCGGATTCTTGAAGCAGCATCATGGATGACGCCGTGAGGGCATTGACAAGTTGTCTTGGCATGTACTTCTGAATCATCTTTATACTTGCAAGACTTCCATCTCAGAAAGTTTTCTGGATAAATTTTTAAACATAATTTTAAAATTCTAAATGCATTTATAAGCGGTGACTGTGGCTAAGCTCTCTGCAAGGAAAGAGGAATTTAAATATGTTTATTTTTCAGTGTAGAATCACTTGATGTACATGAGTTTAATACTTATATAACATTATTTATAAAGTACTTATTAATTTATAAGTTCGCTCACTCCTTACCATGCAGGTATAGGGTTACAAAGATAACTTTAACAGATTCCCCACTTTTTATACCTTCCATGTATAGTGGAACATTTCTGCCTGTATAGCTTTCTGTTGGAGAGATAGCAGCCTAGCTGCATGACATCCGATGCAAGATCAAAAGCACATAGATCATAAAGGTATTATGTAAGTTCTAGAAGAAAAGCTATCACAATTCTACACTCATATACTACAGATCTATCAATAGAACAGGTGAACCAGAAATAGGTAACGTACATAGTCTTTTGACAAAATCCATCTCTGTTGGCTTCTAAGGAAAAAAAAAGCTATTTTAATGTAAAAAAACCAAAGTCCTCAAGTAGATGAGCTAGATTATCTATAAATAGACAATGGATTGAAAGGCAGTAATGAGAAGTAGAAACACAGAGATTTTTGTTTTAACAAAGTCTAATAGTTAAATTCTTTAGGTCCTGCACAATAATTGATGTAATCTATTTCCTGACAATCAAGAGAAGCCTAACAAGATCTGCAAGTAACAAGAATTCAGGTTAGAAAGACTAGAAAGTGAGGTTAGAAATGTTGGAACAGTTAGAAAGATTGCAAAAATCGGCAAAAGCAGGTAAGAAAGTTTCTGTCTGTCGAAGTCAAAACCAAGTGGAATTCAGTATCAGGGTGTATAAATAGAGATGCTCTGGAAATAACTCAAGGATGGCTCAAAGTACTTGTAATATACCCAGGTTCTGATTGAAATGCAGGTGTTCAGATGGGCAAAAACCACTAAAAAAGTATTGCAGGCAGGACAGCAAAAGATTCCCTCTACTGAGAACACCATGCCAATTGTTAAAAACATCTCATTCCCTCACTCACAATAGTCTGTTTGGGTATATGTTACCATATTGCAAGGGAAGAGTAAAAAGGAAAGCAGTGGAGGTAATGGAAATAATTAAATATGTAAAATGCATCCTGTCTGAAGAGCTCCTAAAAAGGCAAGAATCCTCTTATTAAAAGGGAGTCCAGTAAGGGATTGCGTGATAGATGTACATAAAACGAGATGCATACAGAAGGTGAGTCATACTCATGGCCTGTGACAAGGGTGTTAGTTGAAAATGCAATAACGAGCAAAGTCTTCTTTGTTAATATGTGTAAATCTGCCTGTGGAAATGATTGCCATCAGATACCACACAAGTTTACAGTTTGATGCAATTAAACCAGATATGGGTGCTGAGGTTATCTGTAGTGGTATTAGGTAGGATCTGCATTAATTAAAGGATAAATACCCAACTGCTTCTGATGTATGAGACAGTTTTACATTCATGTCAATAGGGACAAAGGCAGGAAGGGAAATACCATACACAGTCATGGTGTCTGCCCTTTCCTGTGGCACTTGTTCAGCATCACACTGACAGTAGTATAAAGCGTAAAAAACCCAGTGTTTCTGCATGGTATGTTTTCTCCTATCTGACAGAACAAGCAGCATCAGCACAGATTTTGATTTTTTTTTTCTTTTAATTGTTTGTTTTTTCTATTTGGCTCATGTTGGTTTTTTTTTTTTTCATTTTACAAATATAGACTTTTGTCCTGCATTGAAGCTTGGATCAGGTGAGTTATCATTCAGATGTGCAGCAGGTTTTACTGCAGCATCACTACCTAGCATTTTCTCTGCGGCCAGAAAACCTCGGTCCTGTATCTGTATGGGCAGCACCGAAGTGGGGAGGCCAAAAGGTGGGAGAGGAAAGGAGCTGAAGTCATGGTCTGGTCAGATCATCAGCAAACGAACCAAGCTGCTGGAGTATCCATCATGATGCCACCAGTGAAGTGCAGTAGCCTGGAGATATCCTTCTCTGTGTGGCATCAGAGTTTATGTATTTTACTGCTCTTATTTCACTGGTTTCAGGCTTTACAGTTTTATGAGGCCCCTAGTCTCCACCAGTCTGAAATAAATTCCTGCTGAGCTGTATATCACAGCCTGACAAGGGCTGAGGGGCCTTCTTTGTATGTACCGTTGTTGCCTGTATTTCTTCTGCTGCTTCTGGACCAGGAAAATGGGATGAGCAGGGAAACATGCTGTAGAACTCAGACACAATATAAATTTTCAGCCTTTTGTTGATGGTTGCAAGCTGCTCATGGCACTGGTGACAGGGAAGGCTTGTGCTATTGCAGCTATCTCCCATCTTCAGCTTCCCCTTCTCGTCCCAGCAGCATCAGTGACAGATTTTACAGCAGTGATAAGCCCAGTTTTGTCTCCACAATTTCTTTCCCATTCATTATTTTGTTCTCTTGGTTAATGAACATGATTGATGTCTGCAGGAAAATGTTGCCAATGCACCCAGGGCCTGCCCCATCACACTTCAGGTGTCCACTATTCTTGCAAAAAAACCAACTAAGCTTGCCTTTGGGCCTGAGTAAGAAGTGGCACAGAGGACCAGGGGTGAATTAAAATAGCTTTTGGAAATATAGCAGTTAATGGAATTGTATGAGTAACTTGTATTTGTAGGTTTTGCAGAATGAGCTCCACTGAGTATCAGGAAAGGATCCTTCACCTTAATGGATAATACTGCAAGAGAAGCATACTGTTGGAAAAAGTAGAAACAGGATGAAGGCCGCTGAAATTTTTTTTTCTTTGGTAGTCCCTCTGGGCTTTAAAGTCGTTTTTAAAGCATTTTTCAGAAGTTTAAAGATATTTCCACTGCTGAAGCAACACTACTTAATCTGCAGAATCTCACAAAGTAATATTCTTACCTGCTTTTTCTTCAGCTGAAACACTCAGAGCCTGATTTCCAGCACTGACATCTCTTTGGTGGATACCGTTTCATGCTGGCCTTGCATACCAGCTTTTCACTGCAATCGCTGCAGATATGGTGACATTGCTTCTATCGTGAATTTGAAACTGTGACTTTTTCCTTCCTCCAGAGTAGACAAAACTAGTAAAAAACTGAGCCATAAAGCTGAAGCACAAGCTCCTGTCTTGTCTTCATTTGAAGACAGATGTGACACAGATGTAGTCCTGAGTCTTGTCCCTTCTCTGCCACAGTGCTGCATGGCTCTTAGTGACACCTATCTCAGTTTTCTCATCCAAAATGGAGCAATATCATCAAACCTCCTCGGAGAGAGGCAGCAAGGGCTCATAGTGCGCGAAAATGACTGTGAGATCTTTGGGCTTTGCAGTCCATAAAAACTCAAGGTATCGTGAACACTACTTGTAAATACACAGGCAAAATATTGATGAGTTTTGTACCCAAGAGAGACAGAAATATTCACATTTGTCTTTTCTTTGCCACAAATTATGTATTCCATTTTAAAATGTACAACATAGAAAAAGGCTGAGAGCATGGCTTAACAAAAGAAGCTTTTTTTCTAGGCATTATCAACTGCATCATCCTGACTGACCATTGTATTTTTGAAGCAATGCAGGGAAGGAGGGAGAATCATAATTGAGCTATGAAGAGGAAGAACAGGGCTTATAAAGGAAATTAAAATGATATTGCATGAGGTAACAACATAATGGAGAAAGCCCCAGTGACCTGTAGGTTTGGTTATTTTTTTAATTATAGCTGAGAGCTTACACATATGTGGGACAAATAGTAGTTTCTGGGTAGCTCCCATAGTCGTTCATAGCTAGAAATAATCACGGAGGTTTTACCTAAAAGTAGTGAAACATGACTATGTGCTAGAGAATTGTAATCCAGTTGTTTAGTTATAGGAATTAACTTGAATTTACAAATTCTCACAACTTGATTGCTTCCCAGGAAAAAAAAAATATATATATTTTTTTGATTTCTCTATTTGTTTGTTTTAAGCTATTTAAGGGACACAATATGTTTTGACTTCCCAGTGTAGCTTATGCTGTGGCATTAATCTGATTTTAACAACTCTGTGAATAAGAAGCAGTATTCAGCATTCACAACGGTCTCCACTGAAATTGCTGAAGGCTGAATTTTGGTTTTGTGGCATCTTACATGAGATGCCTTTAGTGGAATTGCAGGCTGTTGTGACCTACAGGGATTTTATTGACATGCATTGAGGACACACATTGTAGGGCATCTGCGGTGTGCCCTAACACAGTGAAAGAATTTTTGCTCTGTGGATGCCTTTGTCAGAGAATCCAAAGATAAGAACAGATAAAATGTTTACATTACCCACAGCTGGTGATTTAGGGCATGGTGAGTATGTTTGAGTTTTCTCAGTGTTCATCTTTAGACACTTAGACCAGTGCTTTTCTGTTGGTTGTACTGGATGTTCTCTGTGACTACTCCTTGGATATTGGGAAGATAAAAGAGATGTCATGTGTTGTTGACTGATACGTAAGTATGGACAAGAGCTGGGTGAAAACAGACTGAATTGCTGCTTATTGGAGACATTAGGCAGATTTGAGACTTGAAGCACATTTCAGCAGCCCTGCCCACAGGAGCAGCTTGATAAAACCTGGCTTTTAGGAGAAGCTGAGGGTGTGATTGCTAGGATAAGTGATGTGACCAAACTCGGAGCCTCCTGATCCAGCCAGGGCTCTGGTGACAGTGAGATTGAAAGAACATGCACAAACAGGTATTTTCTTGACCTTCAGAGGTAGAAGCAGATGATTCTCCTTCTGCTCTCAGGCTGTCCCTCTGCTTCTTCTCCCCCACACTCGCAACGGGCATCTCTAGGAGGTGGTGGTTCCTTTCTACACTCTCTGTACAGTCACACACATTTAGCTGCTTCAGCATCTTTAGTTTTTATCAGCCAAAAGATTTAAAACAGAAGGAAATCCTAACCTTGGGGCAGAAGGAGGATGTTAAACATCAACCTTATGTTAGTAATAACTATCCAGGAAAGAAAAAAACAAACAAACCCAAACCAAATCTGCCCAGTGTACTTTCTGCCCAGAAATAACTCCAGTTTGAGTTGCTTACTTTAAAAATCAATGCTGTTTGAGATGCATAGTGTAAATCTTTAGCTCCTGTACAGACAAATTCAGCACTCATTCGTGGAGGGCAATGGTCATCTCCAGCAGGTATTAATTACAGTTGCCTGACAACACTTATGTAGAATGGCAAATTTAACTTTTTCCTTTTTTGAGGGGCTTTGTACTCGGTAAAAACAAAATTTACGCAATATGCTGGCTAAAGACAACTGAAATTCAGAGAGCCAATTCCTGTTCCCATGACACTTCTCTGCAGAATGTTCTTGAGCAGTGTTCGAGAATAGAAAAATTCTGTCAGGAGAGAGCCTGTAGAAACAGAAACTATTGCTTTTTGGAAGAAAAATAGCACAAGAACAGAAATTCTGGCTGAAAAGCCAAGCTAGCTACATGCTGAGTACTTTAGAGCTATTCACTCTACTTCCTGCCTTTGACAAAAGAGAAAATTTATTTTCCTGAACAGAAGGAATTAGTACATTTCACCAGGACAGACTTTTTTCTTTTAAATACAAGGGTAAGTTTCAATATTGGAGATGCAATTTCACTACTTTGCAGGGAGAGCCTTTAAACTTCAGTGAGAAGGTGTAAAAGGTGAATAAAGGACAAGGGAAAGCAATCTTTCCTAATGTGAACTGGGATGAATTAACAAATGCAGCTGCATTCTGCAAAGGGCCCTGACCACCTCGCCTGAGGAAGCAGAAGTAGCTGTGAGAAGCCAGGCAGCAGCAGGAGGACAAAGCAGGTCTGACAGCAGTCATTCCCTGAAAACCGCATGACTGGAGCTACAGGCAGCGCTGTGTATCCCCTCCGGATCTACCATCCCTGTGACTAGGATAATGCCACAGCATAAGGAGCAACCCAGACTTCGTGCATAAATTTGGAAGAGGGGGAAGAATGGCAGGACGTGGTTGCAGCCCTAGTCTCACCTTCCCACAGATGAAAGCAGGGGAGGCAGCTACAGGCACCGACACTAAAATCAGTAC